>JASDQU010099911.1:860560-879338 GCA_032191745.1 Picea mariana | reverse complement strand
TATCTCAGGGCACTAACTAAGGAGGATAGACCGTACCCTTAGTCGTACTACCCGACTACCCAAGTTCTAGAGAGTATCTTCCCAAGTGTTGTTCTCGGTGACACTATAGCAGTCCAGCGACCGATAGGTTTATCTAAAGAGGGCTTTAGGAAATCTAGGCCGATCCATACACAGGTGTTGTCTGATGTGCTACCACTTGAAGGGGTACCAACAGGGGTTACAAGGGTGGCCAACAGATGTGCGCTTAAGAACCACTTGTATTTCCTGCGTGTATGAATCCCTCAACCGTGGGTTTATGCGTGTAACGACAGATCTCTGTGGCTTAAATATGCCGAAATACGTCTCTACCCTGAAAAAAAAAATACCCACAATTTCTGCCAAGGAAAGTGCTCTGATACCACTTGCAAGATACCAAATATAATAAAAACGCAGAACATAAATAAAATGCTAGAAATGGCAGAATAACAGTTAAGGTCCTAACCCGCACATAGGTAGATCAATGTATTCGGATGTAATAAAGGTCAATATTAATAAGGCCTTTCAATAAAATAGAATAAGGCAGATGTAAGAAGACCTAATAGAAGCTTCCGCTTCTAGAAGGATCTTCCTCTAGATGCTTCTCTTAATAGACATATTTAGTATAAATAAGGATCGAGGGTATGAAAACCCTAGCTTGGATATTATTGTAACAGAGCGCTACTCGACTGGAGGTTGCCCCCTCGAAGAGGCCTGTGAACATTGCTTTCTAAATCAAAGTGCTATTTCAGTTGTTGTTCTCATATTATTTCTGTGTTATTGTGGAGATTATGCTGGTTATATTACTGTTAATCTGCCATTTCTTGCATTTTATTTCTGTTTTGCCTTTTTATTATATCTGGTATCTTGCAATATTCTACATCACTTCCAAATATACCTCCCATGTCATCGTATGGATGCCACGTCATTCATACGAATGACACATGGCATATTTTTATTGGTCCACATGTGTGCCGAAAATGCCAAAAATGAGTGATACATGGAAACCTCTCGTGTTATCACGTCATCTTGTTGATGTCATGCTGATGCCATCTTTTCAGTTGTATGGATGGCCACATGGTAGCCTGTGGGCCTACCACATGGCACCCCCGTTTGACTTTTTCCCTATTTTTACCAAAAATTCAAACGACCATAACTTTCTCATACGATGTTCATTTGAAGTGATTCACATCCCGTTGGAAAAATCTCGTCGATATCTACGCAATCAAGTCATTTTCACTAGAATTTGAGAATATCAATTTTTGAGTGTTCCAAATCCTCCTAGATTAGACCTTCCCACTGAAGAAATTTTGGACCTCCAAAAGTATGGATCATTCAGAAATGAAGTGAGTATACTTCATCCTCACTTGTTCAGTATCATCCATCCTTCCTGCTTGGATAACGAGAACCTGACTCATCACAATAATAACGAAGACTAAAACCATATTGCCGACCAAGTTAACCATTCCCATAAATTCACAAACTCCGCCATTCATTGTCGCATCTACTAACCATACTATACTGATTAATAATAAATTGAACAAAAGAACTGAATATACAGATGCGAAAGAGAATGAGGCATCAACATATTTACCCTTTTTTAACAAGAACAACATCAACCAAAGGACTTGTTTTACTTTCAACCATATGATGTAAATATGGATCCTGTATACTAGCATTAACTAGAATTTTCATGTGCCCTGTAGTGACAACTGTCAAATTAGTCCTTGTCCAATGAACTGTCACAATGAACTCAACCCCATCCTTAAAAATATGATAATTGTTTTATTCCTTGTAGAAAATGGTCTTCTTGTCATACAAGTATGGACTTCCCAAAACCATCCCACAAATGTTGAGTGGAACAACATCTAAGTATACCTCATCAATGAAACTGGATGTGATCTCAAACCATAACTTGCATTTCTTAATCACCTGTAATTGAGAATTATCACAAATCCAACCCAAAGGATACAATCTTAGATGAGGCCTAGTTTCCAATCTCAAATTCTAAACAACTTTCTCTAAAATAAGATTCACTTGTGATCCAATATCAACAAGTGTATCAATATTAGTGCGCTTTGAGATAACTTGTAAATGAAACATGTCATTTCTTTTCCTTCCATCAAGGTTTACTTTAGACCTTGTAGAAGAAGTACGTGAACTGAAACTTACAACAAAATATTTACCTTTGATGCCCACAACTGTAATCTTAATTTCATCCTCAAAATATGATCCAAGATCTTGAACTATGGTCGTGGTCTTCTTTTTACCCTTCCTAGGCTGAGCCCACTTTGGCTTCAATTCTAGATGCAATTCCAACAATTCTTCTCATCATGTCCTTTCTTCTTGCAATGAGAACATGTAGGCTTATTCTCTTCATCCTTTTTCACTGTAGCTATCTACTCTTCCCTTTTCCTTCGACTACTCTTCAAATTCACGTGTCTTCCCTGACACATCCTCCACAACATGTTTTCATTTGTTAGCTTCAATATGAGTATCTTGTATTGATACTTCATCAATATTAGTAGGATTAAACATTAATATAATATGTCGAAGATATGAGTGCATACCACCAATATATTTCAGAAGAGTGTCAAGAGTATGTAATGGAATTCCTAAAGACAATGCCTTCCTCTTAAATTCCTGTGTATAAGCTTGAACATTTTCCCCTTTTCCTTGTCTTAGATGTTTCCAAGAAATCATTGATGTTTTCATATAAGATAATGGATAAAATTTCTTTCTTAATGTAACAATAAATTCAATCCAGAAAGAGATGATGTTACCATGTTGAATAAGATCAACTTGTGTTCGAATCTCCCACCATACCAAAGTTGTGCGACTCAGGTGAAGAGTAGCCAACTGTATCCTTGTAGTGTCATTTATGGTTTCCTATATCCTGCAATATACTTCAATCTATTTGACCCAATTATCCAACTTCTCTGCATTCAACTCTCCATCATAAGTAGACAAATCAAACTTTACATCTAGCTTTAACAAAGGAAAATCATGAGAATGAGAAGACTTCTTAGAATGCTTTTTCTTCTTATGAGAAGAATGTTCACTTTCATTGGAAGATGATGATGATGATGGGGAAGAAGGAGGATCTGTAGGTTCTTCACCTTCTCCTTCTTCTTTAACTACTTTAGTTTTTACTGATGTACTTTCTCCCTTGGCCTTCTTTCAATCCTCGTACATTTCTTCCACCATGGTCTTCATCAAATTAAATGCCTGAAAGAAATAATCTTTAGAGTCGTAAGGACCTAACCTTCTTGGTGAATTCATCTTTCCTCTTCGAGTGAATCTCCTTGAACCAATTTTACGATTATAACTTGCAAAATTGCCTTCACCTCACTTTGATTTGGACCTCGTAAGAATTTACTTGCAAATACACATCAAAATAGATTTGATACCACATGATTTTAAAATATCAAACGAGATCTGATACCAACTTGATCCAAAATTCCTTAGATTTCAAATAGTTATTAAGCAGGCAATAAACATTCAACTAGATTTGGGAAATGAAGATCGTCTTGAATATTTGCAAGATAAAATGTGAAAACGCTTACTTATCCATAAAATTCATTAATATTGATGACTAAATTGTGGAAATAATATGTAGAAATGAAGTAAAATAAAATAAGATCAACAACTAGCACATAAACAATTTGTTAACAGATTTCACCCATCTTGGGATACGTCTTCGGGTCTGCTTCCAACAGTGACACCACTCTTCATTAGTCTCAAATATGCTTCTTTTACAATGATGACTTACAATACCAAATTTGAAGAAACCCTTCAATTCTACTGCTCAATCCTAGAAACGGAGGTCACCACTGAATTCCTCTCGAAATTTCGAGAAAAATAAGTATAGACTTGACTATGTTCTGAACAAATGCTCAAGGACCCCCTTTTGCATGCATAACGAGACTATGGGTCTCATACATAGAAAATGGAACTAATATTTTGAGAAAAATAAGTATAAACACTCTATAGTTCTCTCAAAGAACTCAATAGCACACAAATTGAGACCAATCAAAACTAAGAACACCTCTTGCATGCAAATCGAGACAAATATGCACTTGGAACAAAAATATATGGCACACATTACCATGATTTCATACTTGGTTTGGGTGCATGAGTTTATATAGGGCTAGGTCGGCCTAACTAACCCCCTATATACTCAGGTTGCTTGGTTACAACTTAAATAATATATTGTTTTTTTGTTATAACAAGAAACAACCATGGTGCATTGATAGGAGAATATTATGAAGTCATTGGAATATTCCCTTGGAGGTCATGGGTTTTATTCCCATTCAACCCAACTGATTTTTTTCCCTTTGCCATTATTGTCCAATCAGAGAGTGCCACATGGCATTCTCTAGTTTCTCCACCTGTTGCATAGTCTCCGCCTGCGTCAGCTACTACCTATCCACCACGTCACCACCTGATTGTACCTATATGAATATGACACATCACCACCTACTGTACATTCCACGTCATCGTACATATGACACATGGAATATTTTTACTGGTCCACATGTGTGCCAAAAATGTCAAAAAAGAGTGACATGTGGAAACCTCTCGTGTTGTCATGTCAACTTGATGATGTCATGATGACATCATCCTATCAATTGTATGGATGGCCACATGGCAGTGTTGAGGGATCCTAAATCCCTTAAATCAACAATAGGAACCAAACTCGACACGAAGGCCCAATTAGACTCTGCAACGTTTGATGGAGGAATGGTTCTCCAGATATTTCAATCCAACCAATTTATCGATGGGATTTACGTAGTGATTTACATGATATCTTCTTATGAAACTTCCTCCTTCAGTTTAAACGTTCTCTTTTTGTATTTTCTTTTATTAGATGGGTATGATAAAAATATGTGTGTTGGTATAAACCAGCTGGTAAAAGGGGGGATCTTAACTACTGAAGAAGGCCGAGCTTGGGATAACCCTTGTGCTCAAGCATGCAAACAAAGATATTCACACCTGTGACAAGTCTAGTACTAATACATTAACTTGCTGGTATTTCAATTATTGACTGAGATACAATTATCGAAAGAAAACTTACATGCAATAAAATGATGGCAAGAAAAATAGTTTCCTTGGCTCTAGCATTAATCACACATTAACAAAACAATTTTCTTTCATAATTAGAGACAAGAAATACAAAAAATATTGAAACAAATAACTTATCAATAGATTCAGAAACTCTTACTCATTAAAGCATCTGTTAATGAAATAAAGCTGGAAGTAATTCCTCCTCAAATCCAATCACACAACACCTTTGATGAAAAACACAAATTTGTCTCCAATCCTAAACAAGACTTCTCAATTAAGGTAGTTCAGAAATAGTTCCTTACAATTCTGAAAATGAGGGTCTTTTCCAAGACCATCAACCTTTGCTAAAAGGTCAATCTTCTTATTTATAAGGAATCATTAACTAAAAATAGCTACTACAAGTTCAAGCTAAGTAAAACAAAATATCGTCACATGGCACTTTCATCTCGTTGTCTTCTAAGAATCATCAAATAGTTTTACTGAAGTGGATGACTCTTCTCATACTTCGACCATTTGATGAAGAGCTCCTTGCATGTGTTGGCATACGGGAACCTGTGTTGGTCCATCGAGGCTGAAAGTATTTCTTTCACTTCTATTGCCCATGTTAGATACTTGACTATTTTGACACTTAACCGCTGCAAAACTGCTCGAACCTTAATCAGATGCTCCATGAACTACTCTACTTGACCTGGCGCCATGCTTGCCACGTTTGCTATCTCTGTTTTCCATGCCGAGTTTTGTTCTGCATGTTGCTTAACTATGTCATGCATGTCGACAAATTCCTCGGGTGAGTCGAATTCTAGGAGGCCGATGTCTTTCATCCCCCAATTAATCTTTTCCCAACTCTTTTCACAATCGGCCCATTTCTCTTGAATCTCCTGCTGAGGTTCTTGGGCCATTTTTACCCATTATTCAACTGCTTTCTTGATCCGATCTATGTTGTTGTCCCTCAGCACCCGAATGTCATGCTATTCGGCGTCTTAGCCCTTTTGAACCACGCTGATGTAATTGATCCTTTCTACTACTTGGTGAGCCTTCTCATACCACCTTTCCACGTCCTTGCAAGTTGCTAGTGCCATAAGGGTGTCTTCTTGGAAATCGGCTATACTTGCAGTGAAAAGGTGTCGTTCATTTGTGAATTTGGCATAGGAATATTAGAAATCACTTCTCAAAAACACTGTGGCCTCTATGGAGTCCTGATAGTATTTTGACAAATGGCACAGATGCTCCAACTCCTTAAGTGCAATAGCCAAATCCTTTTCGTCTCTTCTTTCTCTATCCAATGTGGCATCTGTAATGGCCATTCCTGCGTCGATAAGTTCAGATGTCTTGGCGTGTTTAGTGCTGAGAAAATTCTCCTTGGTAGTGATGAGAATCAAGCTATCCAACGCAAGCCTTCTCTTCTTAGTAGTCATCTTCATGATGGATTTTCTTTGTCTGTCATAGGCGATCGCTTGTATGTCAGCGACCTCATCCACAGGTTTGGGGATTTTCTGTTCTCCGTAGGTTAGAGTATCTCCCAGGCTCCTGACAGTGTGTACTTGTTCTAGAATGGGTTCCTGAACTTCTTCCATATGTCCCAATGGCTCGAACTTCATTTGTTTCCCATCGAATGGTGAGGTATCAGCCAAGACTGAAGAACTAGGAGTAGCTTCGGTACTCACTTGGTAGTCGGCTGTCGAAGTGTTGATTTCTTGCTATGAAATTTCCTCTTTCTGGCCACCCGATCCTAGCTCATCCCTCGATTTGTCTATTGGGTTTCCCAAAAAGTCGAGTAGCTCAGTGTCTAAGACACTTTCGACCTCATGGTTTCTCTGTAGAAGGTTTTGAATTGAATCATCGAGACCTAGGGTAGATGCTTTCTCAGGTTCCTTTTCCTCTATAATCTGCACTGGGGTCACTAGGGAAACCTACAAACTCTCCTCATCATCATAGATAGTTATTAAGTCAAACAAGGGGTTTGGTAAACTTGTCATACCTGGTGTCCTTGATATCTCAGGCTAGGTTGAAGTTCCCCATGGTGATCTGACCTGTGCTGGTGGAACTTCAATGTTTTTTGGCCTGATGAATTTTTCCAGTTGTATTGGCTCTCCTATGCTTTTGATTGGGTCATCAGTAGGAATCCTCGACATCTGCACAAGATCAGGGTCATTTTGCAACTGATCAATGATTCTCTGTGCCCCTTCTAGCAATAGAAACCCTCTTTTTTTTGCCTCTGTAGTCTCTCCTGCTCTGATTTCTTCCCTAGCTCCGAGGGCCTCTTGAGCCGACTTCTCTATTGTCTCCCCTTATTCTTCCATGATCATGGCCTTGAACTTGGTCATATTTAGTTTGGCCATCCTCTATACTACCTCTTCCTAGTCTTGAGCGCACTCTGTGAAAATTTCATCCTCAAATTTATCATGCACGTATGGCCAACATGATGATACCTGTGAAGCATGTTGGAGGACCAGGCCTTTAGGGTATTTCTTGCGGAATCATCCTATCGAGAACCTGAATTCAAGTTGGCTCAACCCTTCTTATTTGTCTTGAGCAATGTCCTTTACCAGATAAAACCCCACATGGAAATTGTAGGGTATGAAACCTTGCTTCTTGTCCTTGAATAGTGTGGTGTTATAGCCCTGCAAGATGGTCTGATAGAATATTTCTCCTACAATGAGTCGGTCTGGGACATGAGCGGGGAGTAGATGCGGTGCTCCGGTGGCCCCGAACACTCTGATATAGGTTGAGCGTTCATCCAAATACCAATGGCCTACCTTCACTACCATTTTTTTGGTTGTTGCGGATAATCTTGGGCATTCCTTTTTAAATATAATAAAATGAATATGAGTGATGAATTCATCAAAGATGAGTGTGTAGGATTTTTCGTACCTATTCTCCCAAAGTATGCTAAAATAAACGTCAATAGGGAGCTTCGCAACATGCCAGCCTAAATTCATGCCGACGAAGACATTTCTCGCGTAGATAATATAGAGCAAGTATGAGGCCACGTGTAAAGTAGGTGCTTCCCATTCTTTCGGGGTTTGAGCATGCTATAAACAGATGCTGAATTGTTTGTATATTATTGCTCCCTAACTGAAGTTACTTCCACAGATCGCCACTGTGTATGCCAAGGGCATCCATGCTTCCAAAAACTTGGAGCAGTCCTTCTCTCCATACAGTCAGAAAATGAGAGCCATCAAATAGATGTATATCTCCCTCAAGTTAACTGTTCCATACCATCCATTGCTCTGGTTGGTAAACTTCTTGTCCTCCTTCCACTATGAGGCCATCAATCAGCTGGTGTCATGGAATTTGTAGAACTTCACCATGAAGTCTGTGTTTAGCTTCTCCTCTGGGTCTCTGAGTTTGTAGTACTTTTGGACTTCTGTCAGGATGAAAACTTCGACACACCCGTCATTCTCATCGTTGATCAAACACTTCTACACGTCAGTGTGGTCGATTAGCCACTTCAAAACTTCTATGCAAGGGAAAACCGAGGTTCTGTTGGCTACCATGTGAAAATATGACCGTCGGATGTTTGGGAACACCTGGTCATCGAGAGCCCTTACATCTGGGTCGTTGTGTGGGATATCCTCTGGGTACTCCTCCTGACTGATTCTGTTGAAAAGGTCCCCCACTGTGGGAGCATTACTTTGGATCTGGTGCTTGCATCTGTATCACTGAAGACCGGAGGTTGGACAAAGGATTTCTTTGTTGAGTTTTTTATGATCGACACTGCCTTGGGAGTGTACTCCAACTGCCTCGTAGGACCAGGAGAAGAACCTTCACCTGCTTCAATTTCCTTTAGCTTGGGTGCTCTTGGTGAGCGTCTAGTGGTTGGCTTTCTTAACGAAATTTTACTTGTAGCTAGAACATAGTTAGAGACTGTGTAAGAAATCAGATGTATTTATAAATCATGACTATCGAATTGAAAAACTTGAACACATACCTCTACAACTTGGTTAACCTGGTTTTGATAATCTAAGGATCAACACAGTCTCGAGATGCTTTCTTTGCCTCTTCGGATGCTCTGGAATTCAAACTTGTGCACATAATGAAATTGTTCAAAGCCATTATAGATATTTTAAACATGATGAACTTTCCTTGTCGCATCAGCCATTCAATTTGGGTTATGAGTGCAGTTCTATTAAATCTTCCGTCATATATTCAAAGACGTTTAAAATTAAATTCGATCGTGGGTTGACGATGCGGGCACGGGTTGTAACGTCGTCTATCGACGATTTAGATTTGTTTTTTTTCAATCGATGCATGAGGTAGCAACAAATGAGGGATGAAGCATTAACTGGTCTATTAAATGTCAGAATCTAATCCTATCTTATGGAGAAAACATCCCATTGTTTCACTAGTCCAGTTGGTGAGTCAGGGGTCGGGATTCTTCTTCGAACACTTTTCATTGGTATCTTCTAGCAAAAGCTCTGACACCGATCGATCTTTTCGTACAGAGATGATGTGGCAAAGATGACTAGGAGGTGTGACTAGGAAACAGGAAACCTTAAGATGACTTGAGACGAAACTGGGCCGTATGACATCCTTACATGATAAAGACACGTGGCACTCGAGACCAATATCTTCATTTACTCGTGTTAATCAGAATCGAGACATTTTTTAAGCTACGCGTTCTAAAACCCGATCCTATCTTACCGACGCCGAAAAGTATCAAGGATAGGCGATCAACGAAAAACCTACCCAAGTGCTCCCAGATCGACTCTCTCGAAAAAAGTCTCGATGTCGAAAGTGTATCAGGGATCGACAATCGATGATATGTTTATCGCAGACAAAAACGATTGTTTTAACCCTTCTAGATTTCCTCAACCCCGATAAAGTGCATCAGTCATCAGCTATCGGTGATTTCTTTATGGATTTTGTTAATGTCTATTCCTCCTACACTTTGCCGACGCCGATGGGGATCGACTATCTCCTAAATTTTCGTGGAAAATAACTTACACAAACCAACTCTGCCTTCTACTGAAACTGATGGTGCATCGACGATTGACGCCTATTGTAACTGTGTGGCCACTTTGTTTGCTTGAATTTTGCCGACGCCAAACACAAGAGCCTTAGGTTCAATGTTATCTGTAGATTCTTAGTTAGGATGTCAAGTTATTTTAAACACAAGGTTTCATGTAACAAGTTCAAACACTCTGACTTGATTGATAAGAGTCATGAAAAAAAAAAAACCATTCCCCTCATGTGAACTCAATTTAGACAGTAAAAGAAAACAAGTGGTACCGAAAAAGTGATAAAATTTTATATGGATTTTAGGGTGTGTTGAGCACTCAATAGGAAGCCCGTGGGTTGCCACATGGCACCCTCATTTGACTTTTTCCATGTTTTTACCAAAACTTCAAATGACCATAACTTTCTCATACAACATTCATTTGAGGCAATTCACACATCATTAGAAAGATCTCGCCGAGATCTACACAATGAAGTCATTTTCATTAGAATTCAAGAAGACAATTTTTTAAGCATTCCAGATCCTCTTGGATCAACAAAGCCCTCCACAAGATCCCAAATCTTGTGTAACAATAAAAAATATCCACCACTATCACCCAAGTAGATATTTCCCTCATTTTAGTGAAGGAGAAATGTCCAACATAAGGGAAGCCTCCCTAGTGACTTCAAGAGATCAAATAACAAGATTATCCAAGATTGTAGCTCCCTATGTTGGTCAGTTAGATGGTCAAGCTAGGTCTAGGGAAAGGTGAAGGGTCAAATTGATTGGAACAAGGTAATTGAGCAACCTGTACGAGACAATAAAAACTTCAATGCATAATATCACCAATTACCAAGTTATGTAGCATAATAATCACCTTTAGATGCTATATGACAACTAAAACTTATTGTTGTTGTAAATTTGCAGCAAGTCAACCCATTTATATCATCAATTAAAGATTTATAACAACAACAAGAAATAAAACCAAAAAATTAGCAATTGACTCTTTAAATTAAACTTACAACATGGGCAATAATATCCAATTGCTTAAACAATTTTTTGGGCAAGTTATGCCACAATATCAAGTGAGTTTGCAACAAAAATATGCAGCCCTAATGGTTGTAGCAAACAATTTATGACAAAAAGAAGTAAAAAAGTGATTTTGCAAAATGTTAGGGTGTAATTAGCTTGCATATGACGTCATAAATCAACTTTAAGAGAGTTTTTAAGAGAGAGAAGGTTTTAAATCTAACTAGGGTTTAAACCATCACTTGCATTCAATAGACTAGTGTCATTTTCCTTTTCTTGGGAAATGGAGTCAAGCAACACACCATGTAATTGCTAGGTGCAAGCGAGATGAAGGTTAAATTATGGCATATGTCCTAATAAACCCTAGGTGTTGTTTTCTCATCTAACCTCTAGCAACAAGATTTCATTGATAAGATTAAATAATAGGGTATAAAGCCTCTTAAGCCCTAGAACAAAACTTTAATTCTTCAACAATTGATGAAAATGAAAGTATAGAGGGGGATAAAGCCTCTTAATCCCTCCTAGGGTTTCAAGTATAGGATAACATGCAACAATTAAGCCTCTAAAAGAGTTTATACCAAGATACACACAAAAGAAATGAAACTTGAACAAATAAGACTTACTAAGCCAAGTGCATGCATGAGGAAACCCTAATTCACCATCCAATCATCAACAAGAGAGAAACATCCATCAAAATCTTCCTCCAAGTGGTGTGCACTAGATCCAAGAGCAAGAAAATAAATAGAGAAAACTTTTCTAGAGTGGCTCTCTCACAACTGTGAGGAGTTGTGTTGATGATACAATTACATGAGCAATCCCTCTATTTATATGAGGTAAATAAGTGCTATTGTCCACAAAATTTTATAATTTCAAGTTACAAGTGGGTCGTCCCCTTCAAAATAACCTCTACAACAATAATAAATGCAAATATAAATAATAAAACCACACATGTGGTGGTGTCAAGCCCTGTAGGGGTGAAGGAGGGCTTCCCAAGGCCATGTGCCATCATCCAAAGTGAACGAAAGGTTGAATATTTTCCATGCCACCTCAAATCTCCATGTGGTGTCCATGCGGCAGGAAAACCCCAACATCTCCATCAAACTCTAGCATGATGTCATCATAAAAAAGGCCTAGTGTCCAAGGTGTGGAGGATGGTTTGCATGGTGGAGGAGGGTGTACATCATCTCTGTATGTTTTCCAAGCCAAACCAAGTTTAGTGTCCTCCATCAAATGGTGCACTGTCCAAAGTTTGGGATTCCTACCCATAAGTATGCCATCGTGACCATATCTATCAAAATCAAACCCATCTGTCCATCATCCAAGGTCCAGAGGATGTGAGAGATAATGTATGAATGTGTCAAGCCACTGGGTGACTCAATTCTCTACATCACATGTGCCATGTATTGCAATAGAGGCATAACGTCCTGGGTGAAAGCACATGGCATCCTTTAACAAACCATGTCAAGGGAATCCAAATAAAAAAAAATGAAATGAAGTAAAGCCAATGTTCATAAGATATACGAGTCCTTAAATCATGCAAAACAAGTTGTTACTTAATGTATAAGCCACATGAATAATTCACATCAAATATCCCCTTCAAATTTCACATTAGTTGAGGACTTTATGCAAGTTGACAAATTTGAATATGGGAGAACCTTCATCTGACCCTATTACGTGTGCCAACCAAAATAGTGAAAGAAAAGACCCAAGTAGAGGGATATGTCCCGTGGGAAGCAATGAAAGAAAATAACACTTCAAGAGTAATTGTGATACTGGTATGGTTGGGATTACTTCATGGATCATGGTGTCGTTGAGTCCATTTCTATGAGTTCCTTTCTAGAGGGTGCGCTTGCTCTTTAGTTACTGCGTTCTAAGCGCTACTTTTTTCCAAACCCCTTAATTTGCCTTTTTATTTGTTCTCCTATCATATTTGCAAGTCCCTTTATAAGGTTTCAAGCTATATAATCACTATTTTGGGACTGGGGCGAACGCGGAAAGGGTAGAGCTCAAGTTTGGACTGGCTTTCAAGAGTCCTCTCCTATTCTTTATTACTTTCTTTAGCATTATTCTTTATTTATTCTTCTTTTAGCAACTGCAATCAACCTCTGGGCCTTTACCCCCTCTTATCATGAGAGAATGAACCATGATCCATTACCGAACTTTAGTGCACTGTGACAGGCTCCAGGATGGAAAGTGTTAAGTATGGTGGGGGAACAAAATGCTACTCTTGTGAGCGCCCCCCCCCCCCAAGTAGTACCTCTTGTCCCTGGGTGGTGACAACACAGGACTAGGGCACAGATACTAGCCACCGAGGTGAAACAAGGAAACAAACATAACTTCTTGAGCTTATGATCCATTGTCTAACTTCAACCAATGATCCTCATTCACATGCTTAAACATTAAACACAACACTTCACATGAAAAAGAACTAACATACCTCATGGTGACGTTGGCTTACCATCTCCCATACATTGAGTTGAATGGATGTGATGAGTTCAACTGATCCAAAATAGAAGATGAAAATCTGAGAGACACTGTTGGACTACTATTTATGGAAATGTTAATCATCATCATGGTCAGGATCACTGTCTTCATTCCAAACCATGAGACATAATCTCGTATAATTACCCTAGGCATAGAGGTAGAACCATACAAAACAACCTTCACTATGCCATAGGGGCACTTTTGAATATATAGTGATAACATTTGGGTTGAACAACGTTAGAGCCACCTTCCAACATGCCATGTCATACTACTTTCATGACTTGGCTCACATTATCTTAGCTTATCTCGATGATTTTAGGGCTCATTTGAAGGAAAGGGCACAACACTTGGAAGACTTGCGAACCATTTTTCTTAGGTGTCGCAAATACAACACAAGGTTAAATCCCCTCTAGTGTGTCTTTTGTGTGCCTGCCGGTCAACTTTTGGGATTCATCATCTTCAAAGCTGGCATCATTGTTGATCCCATTAAGGTCCATTTCTAAACTCCCTCCCCCTTGCAGGGTATGCCAATTGCACAGCCCAGAGGGGAAAACCAACTTCCTACGACGGTTTGTTCGGGACTACACTGCAAATGCCCATGGGTTCTTATGCTTGTTACGTTCAGATATTCCATTTTTTGGGATGATGAAGATCAACAATCCTTCGATGTGCTTAAGTGGGCCCTTGCCTTAGTGCCCTTGATTGGTCCCCCAGACTTTGAAAACGATTTCCTGCTCTACATTTCTGCTTCAGACTTCGCTGTTTCCGGAGTATTAGATCATGATGGGTGGTAAGCTCGTAACGACGTCGAGAGTGCTCATCAAGGGAAGATACATTGGTGGTGCGAATGAGGCTCTCCGCATCCATGAAGAAGGTAAAATGACCGAGCTTCTTGCAGGGATTCCAACTGGTATGGCGGGCAGGATCTGTGATGGGTGTGGAGGGGTAGATTTATTCCTTGCACGGAGTGCAGTGGAAGCTCCAAGATTGTGAATGATATTAACATGGTGGTGAGGTGACCTGAATGAAATAAGAATGGCTTGATTCAGTGCCCTATTTGCAGCTATTATCATTTTGCATTCAACACTTAAGTCCAGGAGGATCACATTACAAAGTATATTTATTTCCGTGCCTTCTTAACAGTTAGTAAACTTCTTGCCTTTGACTGATTCTTCAGCAGATTTGGACCTTATACCATCCAGGGCTTTACAGACAAGTAATGCAATATAGCGTGACGGGGAGACTTGAACTTCTTTCTTCTATTATGTATATGTTAGTTGATATGTCTTGAGATTATTTCTCCATTCTTTTCTCAGATGATATGTTCTGTAGCTCTTTTTAATTTATCTATGAAAGTCGTATTGTGTTTTTTCTTTTTATGACAGATTGTGCAGGAGATTCTTTTTCCAAGTACAGCAGACGATTTTCTCTCGCCTGTAACATCCATGTGACACTGCTGACAAGAGCAGGGGCCAATTTGAAATTATATAGTCTTTTGGAATTTAATTGTATCTATGGTGTTCAAAATATAAATGATTCGTTTTATTTCACAAGGATTCTTCAAGCAATCCAATGCCACTGCCACTAGCTGAAGTTTGGATTTAGGTTATGCTCAATGAAATTTCATTTTATTTCAGGATTCTTCAAGCAGTCCAATGCCACCAGCTGAAGATTGCATTTAGGTTTTCTTCAATGAATTTTGATGCAGAATATATTCTGGGTTTTTTTATTTATGTATTTCTCCCATGAGGAATTAAGCAACTATGTTTAAAATAATATATTTTAAGTTACACACTTATGTTTTAAGTTATATACTTTGCTGATGTATATCTAATAAATTCTTTTAACTACTTTCATTTCTTTTTAAAAAATGTCCTTTTAAATTGTATAACCATTGTGCAAAGATGTTAAATCCTTTTGAAAAATGTCCTTTTAAATTGTGTAACCATTGTGCAAAGATGTTTAATTCTTATATTTAAGTTGTGTACTTTGTACTGCAAATGCAGAGACAAACCACCATAATATTGGTTTAATATGTTTAACATTGGTTTGCAAATTTATTTACTAAACATTGTATATTCAACCGTCTACTTGGTCTGCTCATGCATTAAAGGTAAACTCTTCTCAGATATGGCAAGTGCTTATTGATTGAAATTTATTTACATATACATTTTTGTTATCAGTGTGTTGAGTTATACTATGATCAAATACAAATCAAACAGCTCATGCATTAAAGGTAGGTAACCTCTTCTCAGATATGACAAGTGATACATTTTTGGTATGAGTGTATTGAGTTATACTACGATCAAATACAAATCAAACTAACAATTTGGGTACTAGGCCTTATATGTTTGTTATTGAATACCATCATGACAAGTGCTTATTGATTGAAATTTATTTACATATACAATTTTTCTACCAGTGTATTGAGTTATACTATAATCAAATCAATTACAAATCAAACCAACAACTCTTTGGATATTAAGCTTTATATCTTTGATATTGAGTAATACCATCATGAATTTACAAGTAACTTAATATGAACCTAATGATGGCTCACATATATGTGAGCAGGCTCACATATATGTGAGCCGGTTCACATATATGTGAGAAACCAACAACTCTTTGGATATTAAGCTTTATATCTTTGATATTGAGTAATATCATCATAAATTTACAAGTAACTTAATATGAACCTAATGTATGTTTTGGATACTAGGCCTTATATCATTGGTATTGAATAATACCATCATGAACTTACAAGTAACTTAGTATGAACCCAATGTATGTTTTAGATTCTAGGCCTTATATCATTGGAATTGAGTAATACCATCATCAACTACAAATAACTTAGTATGATGTTGCATCCACCATATTGTTTTGGGTACCAAATCTTATGTCATCACAAAGAGTCCAACTAAGTAAAAACAATTTTTCCTTTATTATAAAAAGAAAAACATACTTTGTTAATTATTTATTATATGGAATGATTATATAAAAGTGGTTTTTAAGTTATAATCAAAGATAAATAAATATATATTTTAAAATTAATTAGTAAATAAAATAATTATATAATATAATAAAATTTATATTTTTATTAAAAAAATATAGTCAATTAAAATAATAAGTAGTTTTTTTATTTATTATATAAATTTGAAGCAATCTTTTACCTTTTTAAAGTTTAATCGAAGTTAATCATCATCAATAAATAAAAAAATATATTAAAAAAATATATTAAAGTACAAAATTCAAATTGAATATATATATATATATATATATATATATATATATATATATATATAATGATTAACGTCCACTAAGACCTAATTGGTCTATCGGACCTTAAGAGGGTAAGTGATTACTTGTGATTCTTTAGAATTTCGTTTCTGTAATTGAAAAACATTAAGAGAAGCTTTCCAAGATCACCATACTTTTGTTGAGTTAAGAGGTTAGGAAGGTTGGTAGTGTGATCAATATTTTCAAAATGAGATCTAATATGGGTATAGGATGGACAATCTAAGAGAAAGTGCTTTTCATCTTCAACCTTCTTAGTGTCTGTTGAGCAATTCAATTGCTTAAATTGCTTTCATTTAATTATCAACGAGAGATGCTCGTAAGCTTGTGATGATGCCAACAAAATATATGTAGGAGTAGGCATCTACCTCTAATCTAAGAAAATTCAATCAAATCCTAATTCTTTCATTCCACTTAATAAGACTTAGTTATTGTAGGAAAGAAAACACTAGCTCCCTTACAAGAGGTCCTCTCATGATGTTTCACAAAACCTATCAACAATCAAGATCACCAAGTAAACACTCATGCATTGAAAATAAATACACTTAAAAAGGCTTAGTTGTTGTAGGCATGAAAAAAATAGCTCCCTTACATGAGGTTCTCTCGTAATGTTTCAAATAACCTATCAACAATCAAGATCATCAAATAATTCTAATAAAGACAATAAAGCATATAAACCTATTCAAAGCATTAGAACAAGAAGAAAATGCTACTATGATCTATTTGGAGTGAGCTCAATTCTCCCAAGAACAAAGTAACACATAAACTAAAGAATTCTAAATCTAAACTAGAGAATGGAAACTGATATGAAAATAAATCTTGATTCTTATTCCATCATAAGTTGGACACAATGCTTCAGGAGTCCTCCTTTGAAATGGAGGAGGTACTCCTATTTATACAAAAATTTAAGATAACTTAGATCCACAAATCTCTCCTAGATCCACAAATGTCTCATCTGGTTACAACCATGTGCTCACACCTATCAAGTGATATCTCTACAAATCATCTCACAAATATTTCTTTCATGATTAATTTCCATCCAATATACTTGAGTAGATCTCCAAATCTTCATCAAATCTTCAAAGGGTTGAAGAGGAAATTCGAATTTGAGGCTTGATGGTCAAATTTAACTTGGTTGGAGTCTTCAAATACACCTGTAAACATCATGAAACTCATCCCACTTTCATATATAAGTGTAAACATGCCATTTTTCCAATATTTAATCATAAATTCACTCAAAAACACTAAAATAGATACATTGAAAAATCATATGTCTAAAACCCATGTAATCATGAAAATGGTTTAATGTAAGGGTATGGGAAAGCGGAGTATGGTTAAAAGTGAAGTGAAAGTGAAGTGAAAGGTTGGTAAAAAGATGGTACTTTGGCGACCCAATAGTGTCACAAAGGTGACACACTCTTTCATCCCATGTCGTTTTAGGAATTGACCAACACCCAGTTTCACTATGGAGCTCGTGAGAATTTGTTCTTATCTTAGCAATACTTATTTTTTTCTTTACACTTGGCAAAACAAATAGATAATTTTGATCTTCTAGATTAGGGTTGATTACATCTTTATAATACCTTAATTTTTTTTTTCCCTCTAACTCTTTATCACACCACATTTTTTCCTTAAATTTTTTTAATAGTATCTTTATTCTACAAAATGATTTCTTCCATGATTCCCCAATAGTTTAGCCAAGATCGGGCATCTTTATGCCATCCTCGCTTGAGCCGATGGTGGTTATGACTTGATTTAGAAGCAATTTTAGGTAACCTCTTGTCTTCCATGTTGTTTAACTTGTTCTTATACATTAGGTATCTAGTCATAGCCATGCTCTCAATGGGGGAGAGGCTTGTTTCTATGAGGAGGATGGGATAGGGCGTATTTCCTTTAATTTTGAGATTATAGGTTATAAAATTCTTTTGTATTTGCTCTATCTTTCTCCAG
>JASDQU010099911.1:739427-819718 GCA_032191745.1 Picea mariana | reverse complement strand
TGCTCTCAGCAAGTGGGTGCTTGCAGAATTTGAAGGTTGGTGCCTTCACTCAGTTGGTGCTGAGACAGATTGGAAGTTGGTGCTTCCACCCAGTGGGTGCTGGGATTCTGTGAGAGTTGGTGCTCTCAACAAGTTGGTTCTTGCATTCAGAGGTTGTAGCCTCCTTTGAGTTGGTTCTTAAAGATGATGAGATGTAAAGTAGTTGGAGCTTGCTTGACATCCTAAGAAGAAGAGGTTTTTTCCCTTTATGGGTTTCCTCGTGAAATATGTGTCCCTGTGTTTATTATGTGCATGCTTGATGTTGAATATCTGTGGTTACTTTATCTGCAACATGTTGACTACCCTCCAATAATTAACAAGAAAATTTAAAAGAGGATAAATACTTAAAGCTCATAATCAACATCCTTTAATCCACATAACTTCTCTGTCAGTATATCTTAATATCTGAATCTAACTGAATATAGAGTACATGATTGTCAATGAATGGATATCTGCATATTGGTGATATAAGGTTGATAAAGTTAAAAAGGATTAATTGTCTATGCTACTGATTCACCCCCCCCCTCTTAGTAGCACGGTGTGTTCAACATTTTCTATTTTTAATTATATGAGAAAAAATCCTGAAATTGAATTAATGGTATAACAATTCAGAGGTCGTTTTCCGTGTCTGAGTCAAATTTGAAAATAATGAATGTGATGAAAAAAAAACACAAATATGTTAAAAGAAAGTGAGGCATCAATCAAAAAAGAATCTCACTCTGATACAGAAGAAGAAAAATGGATGTGAAACCTTTAATGAAGCATTCTAACTAACTCTTAGGTCTTGTGTTTGCTAATAAAAAACACATAGGAAAATCTATAAGCAATCAGATAACTAAATAAACATATAACCATAGTAGATGTTGTACTGAGTTGTGATTAGGCATTCATCAAAGAAATACGAATAAAGATGCTAGAATATGAAAGAACAGAAGAACACATAACTCAAGATTGACGAAATATGGATTCTCTGGTTTGCAATTTGTCTTAATTCTCGAAAAGGAGAGATTTCTTCATTTCAATTGGCCAAGAAAAAGCCTTCTTTTAGTCTTTTGAAACTATATTTATACAAAAGGTTGCCAACCCTAGATGGTTGGAATTTTCCTTACTCCTAGATATTAATGGTTACAAAATAATAACTTGAACTGTTTCACTTGGTTCCTTTCTATCTCTCTCTCATACCGACAGAACGAGCATGCATGTGTTACTTCATTATTTCTTTGAAGTACTTCTTTCACCTGGCTCGAGACACTCGATGCACCTGCTTATAAACTGTACTAATCTTATTGAAGGCTCTGTCACATCCTTTGCCAAAAAAGATACAACTTTCTCTATAATTTCGACAACCTGTCTTCAATCCTTTTATCTTCAAAATTTATTGACTGTAACTGTAAATTTGGCTTCACCATCCATCTATCCATTTGAGCGACGTCAACCTGTTTCGACTGTTAAATTTCAATCTGAGCTTCATTTAATCTTTCTTTGATGTCAATTTGATGCTTTATAACATTGATTTGTCCTAGTAGTCCAGAACAATCGTCCTTTCCAATGCCTAGTGATTTTTTATCTAGCAAATCGAAAGCCTCTTCACAATCCTCCTTTATTTCTTTGGCCAATGTTTTACTCTCAGATATATTGGCCTCCCATGTATTTAATATTATGTCTCCTTTAATTTGATTTTCAATAGTCAATCTAGGAGTTTTGAGAGTTATGGACATTTCTTCCTTAGAAGATGACATGATCGCTTTTTGGAAAGTGACCCGGGCTGCAGTAGCCTTTTTTTTATCTGAAACCAATTTTATCTAATGATTGAACTATCTCCTAAAAATAATATTGGATGATTCCTACCTTAGAAAACAAACTTTGTAGTGTTGTTTCCAGTTTCTGTTGCACTTCTAGTGCCTGAGCTTGAAACACTATTATATTTACAACCTTGTTTTCAGTGGAACTTAATTTAGCTTGCAGTTGCCTTACTAATTCTTCTTGCTGGGTGACCTACCCTTGACTTTCTTGAGAAGTCTTGTGTATCTCTTCAAGCTCAAATTTAAGTTGTTGAATCTCTTGTCTGTCTTTGGCTCTAGCTTGTTCGAGTCCTTTGTTGACCTCTCTTTTGATATTATTCTCTATATTCCTTATTTGATCTTGCAACTGACTTATCATATGATTTATCTGTCTCATCCTTACTTTCATATTATCAACAGAGAATAAGTTGGTCGTTACAAAATCTCCCAAAGAGCCTGCCACCTCTACAGAAAAATCTTCATCTTCCAAATTTTGCCCATCTAATAATACTCTGTGCTTTTTGACCATTGTACCTTCTTTCAGGTGCATTTCTTGTTTCACCACAACTTTCCTCTTATTACTAAAAAAGAAGTTAGAGGAAGGTATCTCTTCAATAGAGATTGGGGTAAGATCACTTACGTATATAAATTCAAGACTAGGAGTCCCAAAACTTGACTGTAAAGGGGTTAATGTTGTGATAGGACTGCCTAACTCAGTGAATTGCGTTCCTTCTGTTGTTTTGGAGTTATCAGTAGGAGTAGTTGATGATAAAGGAAATATCATTTGATTCTATTTCAGAGGTGTCTCGGATTTAAAATCTGTTTCAGACTCTGGATGTTCTACCTGTGAATTTTCTAAGCCTTGTGAAGACACTTTAGGATTCTTTTGGGTTTCCTCGGTAGTCTGTTTACGAAAGGACTTTGGTTCAAAAACTGGAGGTACACTTCCTTGTTCTAGAAGAGTGATTATCGATTATCCCTATAGTATATTGGGAAACCCACTTCGTTTGTGGTTTTGGAAAGCGAAAAAGATAGCCTGTAGGTGAGGGGGTAACACTTTGACCCTATCTAGTACCTCCTCATAAGCTCTGATTCCTTTGAATATGTCATCATAGGGGGAGTCTTCATGCTCATATGTTTTCATATTTCATTGAGATAGGTGATTTTCCACAATTTTATATGGATCATGCCTTCTGAGCTCGACGTCCACCAATTTAACATCCTCTAATGCTGCAACTTCTACCTTGGAATGGCCAAAATTTAGCAGTGAAAACCTTCCAACCTATAGAGGAAAAGCTGGCCAGAATTTATTCTGAACTTCTTTTAACCTTTTGCCGATGCCTCCTGTTATTATTTGGTAAGCCACTTCTCTGCACACCAGTCTATTAGGTATAAACTTTGGGAGAGCATGAGGGGGAATTAAGCATACAAAAACTCTGATATAATAAAAATTCTCTTCAATAAACCAATCTGCAACTGTTTTAAGGTTTTCCATAAATTTCTCTGAAATCCAAGGGGGTGGATAACCATCTAATATTTGATGCACAGGAATCACTACATCATGATAGATTTCATAAAAGAAATCTTTTACCTTTTCTTCCCATAATTTAGAATGATAAAATGGATAGGTTTTGTGCAGGTTGGGTTCCAACTCCAATTCATCAATGGAAATGGAGTCATATAATAGATGGTATCCATGACATACACAAACATATAAAACGACTCAGGTTGGCCTTTTGAATTTTCCATTTGGTACTCAACAATCTCTTTGGTTAGGTTATCTGATAGAATCTTAGCCTAATCAAAAATGAAACCCTTGGCTACCTCATGCATGATTGATACCCATTCCACCGGGAAATGAGTAGGGCTTTTCCTTCCAAATAGTCTACATAACATCATGTCTATATAGACCATATATTCATTTAATGATGCGGTGGCATAAACACCATGTGAATCCACTCTGAATTTGGCTGGAATTCCCCACCATGTTTTAATTATATCTGGATAGGTTTGGTCAAATTCTGCACATTCCTTTCGTTGAAAATCTTCTATGAATGTGGAATTATAAATATATTTAGAAACAAGGGATAGCTTGTACATTACTTGAATGTGTTCTGGCTTGAAAGAGATGGCGATGACCTTTTGATGATTTATGATGCTCCTGGTCTTCACATCGGCGTTCTCCAGATCCCAACTTATCATGTCATTGTATGGCATGAGCTTCGGTCGTGTAGATATTTTATGAAGTTCAACCTCTGCTATAACTCTGAGTTTAGTTCTGTGCTTATCAGTCTTTTTGTCTCCAGAATCATCTGGGCAATTTATGACTTCGCACTCCAAGATTTTGAAGATCTACATCCAGGACCTGATTGAATCTACATCATGTGGTGTGGTATCAGACAGAACGTCTGAGTTCATATTTGAGTCTTCACCAGCCTCATCACTCTTCTTCAACGTTTTCCTGGGTGCCATGATGCCCGTTATAAAAGGTGAATACCTGTTACAGAGGAGAAGGCGTAAGCTTTTCTTGAGTAAAACTTACTTCTTTGCTGAAAGTGAGAATGCAATTTGAAATAAAAACTTTTAGTCACCCTCAGTCTACCTTAATTTCGAGTGTGCTTCTACGAACGATGAATTTATTTGTTTTAATGAGGAGAGTACAACTGAAGATACCTGCCTTACGCTATAAAATATTTTCGTTGATCCCTAATAAATATTAACAAATTTCACTGATTCATGACCAAGAGTTTTGGATGTAAAAACATTGAAATATCCCGAAACACGATTGTGCGAAAAATCAATTTATATTGTTAATTTTTGGTTAGAGGTTAAATTAAACATGCTTAAAAACTTAATGTTTTCGGGACTTCATTATTTGGGGTTTTTTGGGGGTGATGAGTGATAATTCCCCGATTCCCAAAAATGCCTCTGGCTAAAAATTATATTAAGTATGTTTAACCTTAATTAATCACAATTAAATAAGGATTTCGTGACTTTGTATATCGAGATTTTAAGCTGTTGTTTGAGGAGGGATTTCTGAAACGCGAAATCATGATAAGTTTTAATTACTGTTAAACATTCTTAATCATTTTAATTAACTCAGTTTAAATTTTAAACTAACCTTCACGACTTCAGAAATCGGGATTTCAGAGTTCATTGTATGTCAAACTGCTTATATCGCGAAACCCCAAAACCCGATACTTTGGAAGATGCCTTAGTGTTTTGAATTTTTTAAACAAAGGGCGGCTTCGATATTTAAAAATATTTTAGACCAATGGATTAATCAAAAGGCTTCATTCGACGGTGGTGCCCAGTGCGTTCTTGTTGTTTTTAAAAAAATGAAACTTCTTTTATTCTAAAGTTTTAGAAAAATATATATGTTTCAACATAGGCTCCATCTAGGGATCTCATCTCCTTGCGGGATGAGAAGAACATGTAGACCAAGTTCCTTTATTGGGTAAATAGAGTCATTATTTCAATTCTGTGAAACACATATGAAGAAAATAGAAAACAAGATTTTAGGATTTCAACTTTAACTTTGAAAACTTTCAAAACTAAATCATACGGTGCTCTCGAGTTAGGCTTATAATGGTTTTCCTTTCCTAAAACTGAACTCAGATTTGTATAAGATAAATCAAAACAACCTTAATCATTCTACCAGGGTTTATTTGATTTTGTTCGCATCAAGGTGAAGTAATTCCAATATTTTAAGTTAGGGAGTCCCATTAGCTTAGAATGTAGATCTAGCCGAAAATAGAAATAGTTACCAGAGCATCTTGTAATTTATGTATAATATCATATCAGATATGTAGACATTGTTTCACTGCCAGCGAGCCTGTTCAATACCCCGGTGAAGTTATCAGATTTCCCACATTGAATTTCATTTCACCACTTCAATAAGTAATTTAACATTTAAATGCTGAGATGAGGGCAATCATTTAATGAATTTCCTTTCATCATCTCTTTTGGACTAGATGGGGGCAATCATTTTATGAATTTCCTTTCACCACTTGTCTTGTTTCAAAACATGAAGTGGGGGAAATCAATCGGTATGCAATATACCTGGGAAGATATCTGTTTATAATTTAACAACAGAGGTCTGTCAACTCACTTTAATTGCTCTGGACTAATCCTCTTCTGACTTTCAAACATCTTTGCCTTCAGGGAAGTTCTCAAGGGGAGTTCTTCTTCTTATTTTTTTTTTAGGGACTTTCCTTGAGTGAAATAATCAGTTTAATCCTGTTAGAACGACTAAGGGAGTTAGGATTAACCTAGACATACTTCCAGTTCGGTTAAAGTTAGAGGAATTATAAAATCTTTACCTATTCTATTTTTGAAGATTTGTTTATGAGTTTCCAAAGTTAAGGTGAGACCTTTCTCCTCTATGAAGCTCATGGGTTGATATCAAGAATCATGTGAAGAAATAGCTTGAACATAGAAAGGAGAAAAGAGAGAGGTTTCAGATGTTATGTTGTAGGTACAATCACTCTTAAACAAGCTTCTAAACTTTTTGTTAAATTATTTTTATTGCTTACTATATATATACTTACTTACTTACTTCGTCCAGAATTTTTTTTTAATGATTTAAAGTTGCTTTCATTTCTCAGATTAAAGGTTTTGGTGATGATATTAGTAAACATCAGATTACTGTCTTACTCATTAACATCTCCTGGAAAATTTTAACTTAAGTTTTTAAGACATAAATTCATACCTCAGAAGTTGTTGATGTTTCTAGCCATTTAGACTATTAGTTTATTACCTGTTTCGAGAGACATTTAATATGAGTACCTATGCGTGCCACCTTTTATGATGTCTCAAGTCTCTTGGTTATTGGAAAGTATCCTGCAATAAGATAAACATGATAGCTATCAGGAACTCTTGTAGATTAGAAACCTACTTATTGCATATTTTGATATATATATATATATATATATATATATATATATATTTATTTATTTTTATTTTTATATTTTTATAACAGAAAAAATAAAAACTTATCGAAAGAAAGGTAACTATAAACACAACATGAAAAAAAACTGGTATGTACAATGAGAGTTCGGGGATGTATTACTACATGAAATGCTTGAGGAACCGCCCATTGATAGGGGCGTTAAGAATCTTTCCGTTGAGATTTTCTAACGAAAATGATTTTTTTCCCTCAGAAGCTATAATTTTGTATGGTACACACCAGATCTGATCAAACTTACGATATTTCCCAACATCCTCTTTTATGGCTTCCCATTTTAGAACCAAATCACCAGGGAGAGATTCCCTATATTTATCTTTTTGGTCAAATAAGGCTTTGATATTTTCTTGATACTTCTGTAGTTTTTCATCTACTTTGACCCTATTTTTTTGAACTTCAATCAATTGATTTATCCTCCTGGTAATGTCATTTGGCTCTTCTTTTGAGTCTTTCCAGAGTTTCATTACTAGCAGCGCTAGATTTATGGGTAAAGTGACGTCAGTACCATATACCATATGAAATGGAGACATTCTGATTGACCTTTTTGTGCCTATTCTGTTAGCCCATAAATCATATTTTAAATGTACATGCCATGCTTTCTTATTTTTGGTCAGTAATTTCTTAATTATAGTGATCAAGATAGATGACTTGGCTAATCCATTGCCCTGTGGATAGTAGGCCGTGGAGTGTCCTAGCACAATATTATACTTTTGGTAAAATCTTATCATGGCCATGTATTTGAAGGCCTGAGCATTATCAATAACTATTTTTCTAGGAAAACCAAATCTTGATAGAATATTTTCCTCCAAAAAACTGATCACTACTGCGTCTGTTGCGTTTCGTGTAGGAATAACTTCCACCCATTTAGTAAAATAGTCTGTAGCGGTCATAATCCATTTATGTTGAGAACGTGAGTGTGGATGGATTTATCCAATAAAATCAAGAACCCATTGCTAAAATGGAGTTCCAGTTTTAACTGGAACTAAAGGTAATGCCATAATTTTCTGCTTGCCTATAAAAAACTGACAATGATTACAAGTTCCGACTTTAGTGTTTACATCAGTGAATAATTTCGGCTAGTAATACCCAGCTCTTAAGATTTTATAAGACACTGATCTCCAAGTGTGGTGTCCTCCACACACTCCTTCATGGAATTCATTTATAACTTTTTTTGTTTTAGATTCTACTAAACAACTCAGTAAGAAACCCAACGGATCTTTCCAATATAATTGACCATCTACAATACAATATTTTATAGCATGTAACTTCAATGTCCTAGCTTTATATGGGGTTAGGTCACTAGGGCACTGAAGGGTCAGTAAATAAGAAACAATGTCGCTATACCAAACTAAAGAAGACAATTTTTCTAGAATTTCAGTTGTGGGAATAGCGACATCGAGTTCGTCTATCTCTAAAAATCCTTCGTTTTCTTGCAGAGGATTTATTTTGAGTGCTTTCAGATTTGATTTAGCCAAAAATTTAGCCAAGCCCTGACCTTTTAATAATTTTGGTTGGTTTAACTTCCAGGTCAAACTCCTGAATTTTGGCTAACCATCTGCCTCTCCTTCCATTGTTGTCGGGTTGAACCAGTATATCCTTAACAGAACTGGTAGGTACATAAGCAATGATCTTTGAATGCAGTACATAAGTTCTGAAAGATTTGAGGGCTTTCACCATTGCGTAATCTTGCTTTTCCAATATATCATATTTTAGTTCAACATCTCTGAGACTTTTACTAAAGAACGCAATTGGCTGCTCAAAACCCTCATCATTCTTCTGTAACAATACGACTGCAATGGTATGCTTGGAAGAAAATGAAAAAATAAAAAATTCTTTTAAATAATCAGGACTTGCCAGTATTGGTGCTTCACCTATGACCTTTTTAATATGTTTGAATGACGCCTTAGATTTATTTGTCCACTTTACCTCGTTGTCCTTCTTAAGCATATCTTCTTGCATTGCAAAATGAGATTTCTTGGGATTAAGAGACAAATCAAATTTGTGACATTTTTTGAAAGTTTTCTTGAGGTGTACTAGATGTTCTACATCAGTTTTAGAAAAAACAGTTAGATCATCAAGATAAATAACAACAAACTTATCTCTTTCGCCGATGAAGGCGATGTCCATAGCTCGTTGGAAAGTTGCTCCTACATTCATTAAACCGAAAGGAATTTTATCATACATAAAGGTACCCCAAGGGGTAGTGAACGCAGTTTTCTCTTTATCATCTTGATGGAATGCAATTTGATTGTAGTCTGAAAAGCCATCAATCATAGAAATTATATTATCTCCTACTACTTTGTCCAAAACATGATCCATTTTAGGCAATGGATAATTGTCTTTGAGTGATGATCTATTTAAATTCTTGAAGTCTACACACAGTCTGATTTCACCGTTTTTCTTTCTTACTGGAACTAAATTAGCTACCCACTCAGAGTATCTAAGTGGGGCAATGATCTTGGAATCCATAAGTTTCTTTACTTCTTTCTCTATCACAGACAACAATATAGGGTTAATCTGTCTAAGTTTCTGCCTGAATGGTTTGACACCTTGTTTCAGAGGAATTTTGTGTTCCATTATAGTGGTGTCATAAGTTCTTAATTCATCATAGGACCAAGCAAAAACATCTTTATACTGTCTAAGAAACTCATCATACTTATTTTTTATTTCAGGAGGAAGGTACTTAGATAATTTTACCAATGTAGGAATTTCTTTGGTGCCTATATCACAATCTTCATTCTTCTAGCTGAGGCTATAAAGTGGACTTCAAAGGAATGTCGTCATGATTAAATAACCTCTCTAAGGGGATCAGGCCTTTGGGGATCTGATTGTTTTTCAAAATAAGCATACGATGATTAGCAATCTTATCTTGAAACTCTTGAAGATCTTCCCCTTCCTGCATGATCCAAGCGGGATCATTCTGATTTTCTTGGTCGACATGTGTTTCGACAAAGTCATCCACCATTTCTAAAAATTTCCTGATTTGTTCATCATCCTCAAAAACCTGCCAATGTTGTATATTATTTGGTATGGAAGGTCTATGTCTCATCTCTATATGGTATTTAAGTTTGAAAACCGTTGGAGGCATAAAGGTTCAGGCCACTTTAGCCAGTGAATCTGCCCGTTGATTCTCAGTTCTAGGGATGTAATGAACATTAACCGATGAGAAACAATTCTCTATTAGATCCCAGACACAGTTCCTATAAGATCTCAGCCTTGGATTCTTAGCCTGGTATTGACGATTAATTTTTTTTATGATCAGTTCAACGTCACCATAGACTTATAAGTTCTTAATATTTAATTTTCTGCTAGCTTCTAATCCTAAGACTAGGGACTCATATTCACATACATTATTAGTGTAATCTATGTCCCACTATAATCTGTAAGAAAAAGGAATAATGAACTCGTCGTCGGGTGCCATAAACAACACTCCAGCTCCTACTCCTTCACAAGATGAAGCACCATCAAAATACATTTTCCAAACTCTAGAACTATATACATCTTTACTTATATTTTCTTCTTTTTCTTTTTCTGTACAATTTTCTTCTATACATACATATAAATCATCATCAATGGGAAAAATACAATTCCCTAAATCTTGATCAACAATATAAACAGGGTAGTTATTTGGGTTCAGTGGATCACTTACCGTAAATGCCAACCTTGTTTCTCTGTACAAGTGTGTGAACTGTCCTCCGAAGATCGAGATTGTGGCATATGTCATGTCGAGTTGGAGGGATCCTCCAAGTTTGGCACTCCAAGACCTGGATAACAACATGCCATACTTTGAAGGTATATCAACGATAACGACATCCATCAGAATGCTTTTTACAGGAATCTGTGCAAGATTAACTACTAAATATTTTATCATACCTACACATTTAACCTTTCTCAAATCGAAAGAATACAAGTCTCCATATGGTCGAGTGATTTCGAGACCAAGTCTATCCATAATGGCTTTAGGCATTACATTGTGAGAGGCTCCAGAATCCAACATGCAATTATGGAGTCGGTGATCATGCACAATTAACGTGATATAGAAAGGGGTGACAGTATCTCAGACACCTTCAAAATGTGGACCAAAAATTATATTAGGCTTATCGTCTTCTAAATTTATAATGTCATCCTGACTTTCATTGTCTAAAAATTTAATTATTTTAGCAATTTGCTTTCTGTATACTGGATTTTTTTCCAGTTCAACCAGAGGTATAGGGATTTTGATTTTATTAATTTCATTTTCTAGATTGAAATTTCCCGTCGTCTTATCAACTTCTCTGGTTTGGATTTCTATCCCCTTCTTTTCTGGTTTATTGATTTGTGATGTTTTTATTTCATCCATAGGGACCTCTTCTTTCTTTGTATTAATAACTGGTGTTTCTGCTGGATTTGTCTTGGTAGACTATGTATCAATAGTCTTGGTTTTAACAGTCTGTTTTTCAGCAGCTTTCAAAGCCACCTCGTCTGTTTCCCCTCTCGACAAAATTTTCTTCGGTGGGGTGGTCGTGATATTCCTGTTTCTAGGCCTTAGATTGTATTTATGTTGGAGTTAGGCCATTATATTATTAGTGATTCCTTGATAAGATGAATCCTCTGTAATATTTCTATTCTTGTCATTTTCAGACATGTATTCTGTATTTAAGAATTTTTCAAAATCTTGTCTCGTCAAATAAGGTTCTTGACAATCATCACCAAGATTATTTATATCTTCTTCTAACTCCTCAAAATTTTGCATGTCTTCTCCTCCTATAAAATTTTCATTCTTAAAGGGGACTTGAATCTTTTGTTCTTCATTCTTAATTTGTCTTTGTTGTATTTGAGGGTTAGGATTCCTTCTGAAATCCTTTCTAGGGAACTAATCATTATTTGATTGGTCTAATTCCATTCTCGAGATTTTATTTGAAAATTCTTTGATTATTCTTGCCATGTCATCCATCTTATCTTCTGAAGACCTCCCAGATCCAGAGGGTCTTGCTTGTTCTCTGTACCGTCTAGTTTCTTTATTTCCTATTTCAAATTTTTCTTTTAACTTTCCCGATGCCATCATGTTTGATTCGATTTCTACAACGTCATCTTGCATTTTAGTGAGATCAACAAATCTCCTTTCTCTTAACAGTAGAGCAAAATCTGGATCAAAATCCCAACAAAATTTACTTTTGCTGCAGGTTGGGAAGGTTTAACCTCAGTTGAAATTTTATTATATAATTTATTGAATCTTTAGGTAAACCCAAGAACTGATTCTGAATTTTTCTTTCTCAAAGCCCCAAACTTGGTTAGATAATAAATATGATCTTTCCTTTCTCCCCATTGTCTGATAAAAGCATTTTCTAACTCATCATATGATCCTATGGACCCTGCTAGGAGTCCTCGGAACTAGGTTCTCACCTGACCTTCGAATGTTTGAACGAGAATGCTCGAATAAACATCCTCGTGCTCGAGGCCAGGGATATCAGTAAACTGGTTAAAGAAATTGATGTGTTCGGTAGCAATAAAATCTCCTTCCCTAATAAACTTCTATAGATTTTTCATATAATTTTCAGGTAGATCATGGAGAGGGACTGGGAGGACCAAAGGGGCATACCTAGCATCTACTTTGGCAAAGATTCTAGGAGGTGGGGGTGGTACTTGACCGCCCCCTCATCCCCCAACACCACCACCCCCGACCACAACCATTGATAATTTAGAGGGTGGAACTTGGAGATTATAGAGAAGACTTTTAAGGATGTGTGGTGACCTTTCGGTTACGTCTGGATAAAGAGAAACGGTTTCAGACAATTGACCATCAGGAAATAGTAAATTTGAAAAATAGGGAACTGGAAAAAGAGGATTGGTTTCTTCAAACTCAGAGGATGTGTACACAGGAAAACCAACGGGAGTCAAGCCAAGGTATACAATATATTCTTCTGAATTCTGAGAGGTAGTAGACTAAATTTCTGGAACTGATGAAACGTCAATCAAGGCAGGAAGTGAGATAAATCTCTTACCTCTATTGGTAAAGGAGACAATTGGAAAAGTTTCAACTTTAAATTCGGGTAACACCAACTCATGTTTTAGGGTTTTGATTCTATTGATGGATGTTTCTCTGAAAAGGAGTTGGGTATTTGAATGTTCAGGTAGACCCTTAGTATTTGACTGTGTGGATTTAGGTTGATAAATCTTACTTTTTGATGAAGCAATCTGTTTAAGGTATCTTCTTGTTTTCAAAATATTTTCAGGATCGAATATAGGGGAGGTCTGCTTATCGTCTAAATTATTTCTGGTATTCTTTCGATTAAAAGACAATTTATTAATCATGGAGTCTCCAAGAGATGGATAAAAATAGACTTATAAAGTGTTTGATCTTTGTTCACTATCAAAGAAATAAACTTACCAATGTCGTTGTTCCCAGGGAAAAATAACTTCGTTTCTTCAATCCTCAACAACGATGCCAAAAATATGTTGTTCCTGAGTTTATACTTAAGGCTTCAAAGTATAATGTCAAGGCGTACGAAAAATAAAGAAAGTTTAAAATATGAAAATAAAATCAATTCTTTAGGGAAAGAAGCTATGGCTGATTTTGGAGTTGTCTTTGCCTAGCTTCCCAACATTCCCGGACACTTATGTCCTATTCAATCACTGCCCATGAATGTTCAAATTCAACCCAGGTGTTAGCATTCTCTAAGATGGTATTTAACAAGGTTAAAGTAATGTTGGTCTGATATGTGAGACTAGGCTCAATATTAGGCTATCTTGCAACAGGTACAGTCACGGAGAAAAGAAAGTTAAAAGATATGTTGTTTTTATGTTTTCTTTTTCTATTTTCAATTATATGAGAAAAATTCCTAAAATTGAATTAATGGTATAACAATTCAAAGGCTGTTTTCTGTGTATGAGTCAAATTTGAAAATAATGAATGTGATGAAAGAAAAACATAAATCTGTTAAAACAAAGTGAGATATCAATCACAAAAGAATCTCACTCTGATACAGAAGAAGAAAAATGGATGTGAAACCTTTAATGAAGCATAAAATGTGGCAATCTAACTATCTCTCAAGTCTTGTGTTTGCTAATAGCAAACACAGAGGAAAATCTGTAAGCAATCAGATAACTAAATAAACATATAAACACAATAGATGTTGTAATAAGTTGTTATTAGGCATTCATCAAAGACATACGAATAAAGATGCTGGAATATGAAAAAACATAAGAAAACATAACTCAGGATTGACGAAATATGGAGTCTCTGGTTTGCAATTTGTATTAATTATCGAAAAGGAGAGATTTCTTCATTTCTATCGACCAAGAAAAAGCCTTCTTTTAGTCTTTTGAAACTATATTTATATGAAAGGTTGCCAACCCTAGACGGTTGGAATTTTCCTTACTCCTAGATATTAATGGTACAAAATAAAAACTTGAACCGTTTCACTTGGTTCCTTTCTATCTCTCTCTCATACCGAAAGAACGGGCATGCATGTGTTATTTCATTATTTATTTGAAGTAATTCCTTCACCTAGCTCAAGACACTCGACACACCTTCTTATAAACTATACTAATCTTCTTGAAGGCTCTGTCACATCCTTCCCCTAAAAAAGATATAGTTTTCTCTTTAATTTCGACAACCTGTCTTCAATCCTTTTATCTTCAAAATTTATTGACTGCAACTGTAAATTTGGCTTCACCAACCATCTATCCATTTGAGCTACGTCAACCTGTTTCAACTGTGAAATTTTAATCTGAGCTTCATTTAATCTTTCTTTGATGTCAAGTTGATGATTTATAACATTGATTTGTCCTAGTAGTCCAGAACAATTGTCCTTTCCAATGCCTAGTGATTTGTTATCTAGCAAATCGAAAGCCTCTTCATAATCCTCCTTTATTTCTTTGGACAATATTTTACTCTCGACTATATTGGCCTCCCATGTCTTTAATATTATGTCTCCTCTGATTTTCTCTTCAACAGTCAATCTAGGAGTTTTGGGAGTTACAGATATTTCTTCCTAAGAAGATGACACGACCACTTTTTGGAAAGTGACCCAAGCTGCAATAGCCTCTTTTTCTCTGAAACCAATTTTATCTAATGATTGACCTATCTCCTGAAAATAATCTTGGATGATTCCTACCTTAGAAAACAAACTTTGTAGTGTTGTTTCCAATTTATGTTGCACTTTCAGTGCCTGAGCTTGAAACACTGTTATATTTACAACCTCGTTTTCAATGGAACTTAATTTAGCTTGCAACAACCTTACTAATTCTTCTTGCTGGGTGACCTGCCCTTGACCTGCTTGAGTAGTCTTGTGTATCTCTTCAAGCTCAGATTTAAGTTGTTGAATCTCTTGTCTGTCTTTGGCTCTAGCTTGTTCGAGTCCTTTGTTGACCTCACTTTTGATATTATTCTCTATATTCCTTATTTGATATCGCAACTGACTTATCATTTGATTTCTTTGCCTCAACCTTACTTTTAGATTATCAACAAAGAATAAGTTGGCCATTGTAAAAGCTCCCAAAGATCCTGCCACCTCTGTAGCAAAATCTTCATCTTCCAAATTTTTCCCATCTAATAATACTCTATTCTTTTTGACCATTGTACCTTCTTTCAGGTGCATTTCTTGTTTCACCACATCTTTCCTCTTCTTACTGAAAAATAAGTTGGAGGAAGGTATCCCTTCAATAGAGATCAGGGTAAGATCACTTACGTATATAACTTCAAGACTGGGAGTCCCAAAACTTGACTGTAAAGGGGTTAATGCTATAATAGGACAACCTAACTCTGTTAATTATGTTCCTTCTGTTGTTATGGAGGTATTAGTAGGAGTAGTTGACGATAAAGGAAATATCATTTGATTCTAATTTAGAGGTGTCTCAGATTTAAACTCTGTTTCAGACTCTAGATGTTCTGCCTGCGAAGTTTCTAATCCTTGTGAAGACACTTTGGGATTCTTTGGGGTTTCCTCGGTAGTCTGTTTACCAAAGGACTTTGGTTCAAAACTTAGAGGTATACTTCCTTGTTCTGGAGGAGTGATTATCAATTCTCCATGTAGTATCTTAGGCAACCCACTTTGTCTGTGTTTTTGGAAAGAGAAAAAGCTGGCCTGTAGGTTAGGGGGTAACGCTTGGACCTTGTCTAGTACCTCCTCATAAGCTCTGATTCTTTTGAATATGTCATCAAAGGGGGAGTCTTCATGCTCATATGTTTTCATATTGCATTGAGCTAGGTGATTTCCCACAATTTGATATGGATCATGCCTTCTTAGCTCGACGTCCACCAGTTTAACATCCTCTAATGTTGCAACTTCTACCTTGGAATGGCCAAAATTTATCAGTGAAAACCTTCCAACCTGTAGAGGAAAAGCTGGACAAAATTTCTTCTGAACTGCTTTTAAATCTTTGTCGATGCCTCCTATTATTATTTGGTAAGCCAATTATTTGCACACCAGTCTGTCAGGTAGAAACTTTGGGAGATCATGAGGGGGAATTGAGCATCCGAAAACTCTAATATAAGATAAATTCTCTTCAATAAACCAATCTTCAACTGTTTTAAGGTTTTCCATAATTTTCTCTGAAATTCGAGGGGGTGGATAACCATATAATGTTTGATGCATAGGAATTACTACATCATGACATATTTCATAAAATAAATCTTTTACCTTTTCTTCCCATAATTTAGAATGATAAAAATGGATAGGTTATATGTAGGTTGGGTTCCAACTGCAATTCATCAATGGAAATGGATTCATATAACATATGGTATCCATGACATACGCAGACATATAAAATGATGCAGGTTGGCCTTTTGACTTTGCCATTTGGTACTCAACAATCTCTTTGGTTAGGTTATCTGACAGAATCTTAGCCCAATCGAAAATGAAACCCTCGGCTACCTCATGCATGATTTATACCCATTCCATCGGGAAATGAGTATGGCTTTTCCTTCCAAATAGTCTACATAAAATCATGGATATATAGACCATATATTCATTCAATGACACGGTGGCATAAACACCATGAGAATCAACTCTGAATTTCGCTGGAATTCCCCACCATGTTTTAATTATATCTGGATAGGTTTGATCAAATTCTGGACATTCCTTTCGTTGAAAATCTTATAGGAATGTGGCATTATAAATATATTTAGAAACAAGGGATAGCTTGTACATTACTTGAATGTGTTCTGGCCTGAAAGAGCTGTTGACAACCTTTTGATGATTTATGATGCTCCTGGTCTGCACATCGGTGTTCTCCAGAGCCCAGCTTATCATGTCATTCTATGGCATGAGCTTCGACCGTGTAGCTATTTTCTGAAGTTCAGCCTCTGCTGTAACTCTAAGTTTAGTTCCATGCTTATCATTCTTTTCATCTCTAGAATCATCTGGGCAATTTATGACTTCGTGCTCCAAGATTTTAAAGATCTGCATTCAGGACATGAATGAATATACAACATGTGGTGTGGTATCAGACATAACGTCTGAGTTCAGATTTAAGCCTTCACCAGCCTCATCACTCTTCTTCAACATTTTCCTCAGTGCCATGATTCTTGTGATAAAAAGCGAATACCTGTTACAGAGGAGAAGGCATAATATTTTCTTGAGTAAAACTTACTACTTTGCTGAAAGTGAGAATGAAATTTGAAATAAAAAATTTGATTCACCCTTAGTCTGCCTTAATTTCGAGCGTGCTTCTACGGACGATGAATTTATTTGTTTTAGTGAGGAGATTACAACTGGAGATACACACCTTATGCTATAAAATATTTCCTTTGATCCATAATAAATATTACCAATTTTCGGTGATTTGTGACTGAGAGTTTTGGATGTAACAACATTGAAATATCCTGAAACACAAATGTGCGAAAAACCAATTTATATCATTAATTTTTGGTTAGAGGTTAAATTAAACATTCTTAAGAACTTAATTTTTTCGAGACTTCATTCTTTGGGGTTTTTTGGGCATGATGAGTGATAATTCCTTGATTCCCAAAAATGTGACTGGCTAAAAATTATATTAAGTATGTTTAACCTTAATTAATCGCAATTAAATAAGGATTTCGTGACTTTGTATATCGAGATTTTAAGCTATCGTTTGAGGCGGGATTTTCAAAATGCGAAATCACGATAAGTTTTAATTACCATTAAACATTCTTAATCATTTATTTAACTCGGTTTAAATTTTAAACTAACCTTCGTGACTTCGGAAATCGGGATTTCATAGTTCATTGTATGTCAAACTGCTTATATCGCGAAACCTCGAAACCTGATACTTTGGAAGCTACCTTAGTGTTTTGACTTTTTTAAACAAAGGGTGGCTTCGATATTTAAAAATATTTTAGACCAATGGATTAATCAAAAGACTTCATTCGACGGTGGTGTCTAGTGCGTTCTTGTTCTTGTTTTAAAAAAATTGAAACTTCTTTTAGTCTAAAGTTTTAGAAAAATATATATGTTTCAACACACACAATTGATAATAAATTTTATAAATATTTAGACCATCGAGATCTTGTGAAAGGTGGGGACCTAGAACAAGTTGAGAAAAGAGGAGACTTGCAATAGTTGGAACTCATTAGTTACCTCCAACATAATTTCTTTGTTTCTCAACAACACAAGTATTATATAGAAATCCTCTTGCATCTTGGGGAACTGTTTCACATTAGTGAACTTGAATATTTGTTATAAATCACCTCTTTTATGTACATGAGCATCTATTGGGTTTGCATGCATGCATTCCTTTCTATATGAGACATTTTTTTAGTTGTTCTACCCATATTTATGATCATTGAGCTTGGTGCATGATGTAAATTGATGCAATTCCCTAGGCATCTATTGGATTCCTATTTCTAATTGGAAGACTAGTTCATAAGTTGGAGCTCATTAATTCTAAAACACTTCATGATTTGAAACTTAAATTGTAAGATACATTAGAAGAGTCAAATATATGGAGATCAAATAGAATTAAATTTTAGATTTGGTTAATTGACTACATTAAATACTAAATTTTGTTCATAACTGAGCAATACTCGACAAAAGTGGAATATGATGTCATTACCAAAACTATCCTATCAACTTATGACTTAGCCATTTTAATTGATGAAGGTGTTAATTCCAACTTTATTGGCATATTTGTACTTGAATTAATAGGGTAGAATCAAACTATGATGTGACTTTCTTAGTTATGAATCAACTTGACCTCATGATCTCACGACTACATGATGGTATGAATTTTTAACTATGCAATATAATGATAAGAATTTTCCCCTCAACCATAAAGGTGGTGCATGTTCTTAAAAACCAATGAAAGAAAGGGTTGACTCTAATAACTATGAAATGTTATTAACTTGATTATTACTAGATACTATTGAATTCACTAGCTACAAAATATAGTGACTTGACTAACTTCAACATATACCTACTGGAATGAATTGAAAAGATATCGAAGAAAGTGACTTTTAGTTATTTCACTCAACCATATTAGTTATCCATATGGTTTATCTTATTGATTGAAAATAAATTGTATGGAAATAACTCTATTTCATAGTACTCCTCTTGTAAGAGCGGTGTAGGTTTTATGTCTTCTAGTTAATTGGGTACATATCCTACCCTAAAAAGGTCAACATGTGGAAGCTAGTTATTTATGGATCCTACTAAATATTCAAACTTGATTTTGAATAGATGATCAGGGTAAAAATTATGCTTCCATGGTTTGATGACTACCTTAAAGTTAAACTCTTGGAACAAGAGTAACTATCTACAAATTCCTTCTTCAATAATAGGTGTGTTTATCGAGTATATCTATTAGAATACTGAGAGGGGGGGAGTGAATAAGTATGATCACTTTTTACCACTTTCAATCAAAATATATAATATTCAACTTGATCAACAATATATCATTTATGATTGCATTCAATATATCATCACCATATAGCCATAAGAAGTACAATTCAACGATATCACATTAGATACATAGTACACCATAATTTACATGGAAATAAAAATGGAAGAAAAATACATAATGATTTCTTATATATATCAATAATACATTCATAGGAAGCACCAACTTCCAAATTCTCCAGCACCAACTGGAAGGAGGAACCAACCCCCTAATTTATAGGCACCAACCTGAAGGAAGCACCAACTCCATGAGTTCTCCGACACCAATCAGAAGGAGGCACCAACCCCCTGATTTATAGGCATCAACTTCAAGGAAGAACCAACTCCCTGAGTTATCCGACACCAATCGGAAGGAGGCTACAACCCCCTTTCCTTGCCTCGTCCTACTGCCCTGAAATATAAGTTTACACTCACTGTCACCACCACTGATACTATCACTTCCAATATCACCTCTACATCAACCAACCTATCACTATCATTGTCACATCAACCTGTGACTACCACTATCACATCAACCAACCTTTGACTACCATTGTCACTTCAACTTGTCACTGATGATCAACCATTCATCCAACCTATCACTATCTCTATGATATACCATCATCAACCAACCAATCCACTCACATGGATACAAAATCCATAACCAAACCATGTACATCAACCAAGTACATCAATAATCAACCATATACATCAACCTGTATCAACCATGCATCAACTATGAACATCAACTTGTACCATACCATGTACATCAACCATGTACTAGAACTTGTACCATACCATGTACATCAACCATGTACTAGAACTTGTACCATACCATGTACATCAACCATGTACCATCTCATGCATCAACCATGTACCATAAGATATCATCAGTGGAGTTCCTCAAGCATAACCAAGATAGCCACAATACCAAGATACCAATATAGCCAAGATGTAGTACTAATCAATGTACCATAACATCACTAAGGTGAACCTAAACATGTACCAACATCACCAATACTTGCACCTCATACATGTACCAAGAATATTCCTCACACCATGCACCAAAGATGTGCCTCAAACATGTACCAATGTCTCAACAAGATACCAAGGCATGACCATCACATAATAAAAAATTAGCCAAGATGTACCTCAAACCATGTGCCTCAAGCATGTGCCAACATCCATAAACCATGTACCAAGAGATACCATCAAACCATATACCAAGTATCCAATATGTGCCTCTAACAATGTATCATACCATCACCAAGGTGTATCATGCACAATCATTACCATGACATGCCTCAAGCATGTACCATAACAACATAAAAATAAGCCTCAAGCATAAAACATAAGCATACCTATGAACCTGTAGCTGACCTGATACACAGTAATACTGACTTGTAACCTTTCCTTAGACCTCAACAACCTTGTACAAGCATCCTTTCCCAGTTCTATCTTTTCGTGATGTCACTTAGGTCCTTTAATGACAAGAACTAGGCAACCCGTGGGGGTGCCTTGCGGGACACTAGCTATCTGACTCGTGGGGGTCAGCCAAACTAGGGTTTCTTCAAAGAAACCTCCACACACCTGCAACCCATAAGCTCTCACCTTAGCTCTTCTTAATTGCCTCAGATCTCACCTCCACAAACTTGTCGATAGATCACTTTCTGACTTAGATATATTCAATAGATTGTGTGTGAGAGTGTACTTATGGGTGACTTCTTGAGGTGTATATATACTTTTTCTAAGTAACCTCTTTTCATAATTTTAGAGCTTCTTGAACTTTCTTGGTACAACCAATTTACCCTTTGAATAAATAATTGTAACTGTTTAGGGGCTTCTTAACCATTCTTTGGGGATTCCAACTTCACGAGGGCATATATCCATAACTTTGAAGAACCATGTGGTGTACCACCTACCATTGGAAACGACATGACAAGGAATATCCATCTATGAGTGTGTTACCTACATTTACATTGTCTTTCATGTCCTTATTCCTAAAAAAACTTCAGGATTCACGACCACACCTATGGGTTTCTTGTAGACTTCTTCAAAGCATCTTCCTGTGAGGGCCATTCTTAGAGCTACACCATAAGGGGACCACTTTGGACACTTTTCTAAATACAGTGATCACATTTGTTGGCATCAATGACAACCAACTATCCAACAACATCAATGATAACCAACTGTCTAACAATATACCCCTTTGGAATTAATGGTAACACTCATACTCCAACACTCATACTCCATATGTAACCAATGATCCTCTGATGTTTCTCTCCCCCTTTTAAATCAATGGAAAAGGGTATATCCCCTTGTGGATGCTCCCCTTGTATTCATGCTTCTAATATTTCTCTTTTGATATTTCTCTTTCTCCCCCTTTGACATCATGGGTAAAGGGGTAAATCCCCCTTCGATATACCTCCTTTGAACAATATTTATCTGAATTCATGTGCTCCCCCTATGTTCATGCTTCTAATCTCTTTCTCTGACAATTTATCTTCCTTGAATTTTTTTCAAGATGTCGTGTAGATCAATGTGGGATTTCCTATATATGCTTTCTTTCCTCTCTTCTGGTGTTCTTTTTCCATTGGTGCTTCCTATTGTAATTAACTGACATATATAAAAATCATTCAAAGTTACTTGACTTCAAGTCTTCATGGTTTGTCAAGTTCACATAAATGACCATACCTTATTTGAAGGATACAACTTCTATTGTGCCTTTTACTGCTTGGCTTCCTGATTCCACTTGTCCACTGATTCCACTAATTCCAACTATTACTATGCTTTCATCCACTATCATATATATATTTATACCTGTCAAATATCTCATGAATCCATTTCTATCCATATGTCATAAAACTATTCATGACTTTGTTACACAATGTTGACCCATCTGCTGCAACTGATTACAACATATTCCTTGCTACTCAAGATGTCTTTTCATTCTACAGATCAGACTCTACATGTCTGCAACAATCTGTATTGAATATGTCCATGTTTGAATGCATGCATGGAATCCTCTATACAATAAATCTGTTAAGTTGTGAGCTATTATTAGGTTTCTTTTCAATTTACTAGATAACAATAGCATAGGTAGGATCACTGAGAGAAACACAATCACAAGATACACAACATTTATACTCGGAAAACCTAATGGGGGGAAAACCCAACAAAACTTCCTTAATATAGATAGTCAATACAATGCCAAGATGATCTAGATTTAGGAGTGGAATGAATTGATTAGTAGATTGAATAAAATAAACACAAAGATAGGAAGAATAACACAAATATCCAATGAAAAATATCTTCTATTAAATAATGAAATAGGCTGAAATTGTAAAACTGCAGAATTGAAACTTGCTCGAATGGTGGTAGCTATCTCTGAGAAGAGATGTGGATGTTGTGCTCATCTGTCTGAGAATAATGGATTAAAATGAGACTCCAGAGGCCCTTTTCATATTACTCATGAATTCTAAAACCCTACACATACAAAAACCTAACCCTAGAAGGTGAAACGCCAAAAGTCATGTGGGCCCTATGGGTAAGTTGGTGTAATTTGGTAGCTCAACTTCCAAGGGTTGTAACGTTTGCATATGACCTCCATTTTAGGCACGTGATGGCCCATTGGAAAGGTCTATCAGATATCTACACATTTCACCGTCAGACTCTAACTCTGTCTATAGTCTAACTGTTGCGAGTAAAAAAAACAACGTTTAGGGCCCCAAAACATCCACGAAAGTACAACAAGATGTGTTGACATGAAAAAATACAAAATAGTCCAATTGGATTAGGCGAGAGACCACCCATATCCTCCTGGAGAATGTGTGAGGCTTCAGACCACCCCAGAAGTGTATAAATCACAATTATAAAGAATTACATAAAGACGTGATGAATAAAAAATGGACATGAGGAGCCAGTTGGAATAGGTGGGTGGCCACCAATATCCACCTGGATCAATCCTACCCCCTTAAAAAGAAATGGTCTCCATTGTGTTGAGTTCCCCCATCAGGTGAGGAAAATTTTGCTGGATTTGGCCTCGGGTGAGCCACTTTCCTTGGTGTAGGAGTTTACCTGCCTTGACAACCCGATAAAGATGAATCCACTGCTGGCGGGTGCCCTTGACCTGTGTGTCCACTATCTGATAGGTGGATGCTTGTTCCATGCAGTTAGGGTTGAGATCTGTTGGTGTTAGTTGTTYGACGATCTCAAAGGTGTCCAATAATGGTGGAAAATATGGCCGAAGGATATCCACATTGAATACTGGATCCAGACCAAGGAAGGGTGGAGTGTTGAGCTCAAAAGAATTGTTACCCACAACCTTGGTGATAGTGTAAGGCCCATAACGAAGTGGGAAAAGCTTTCGATGGGGCCCGATGAGATGCTCCTTCTGTAAATGTAACTAGACTTTGTTGCCAACCTGAAACTGGTGTGGTACTCTGTGTTGATCATGGCACTAGTTGTACTTATCATTGGATTTATGAAAAATCTCTTGGACCTGTTGGTGGATGTGTTGAATCCGCTCAATAAATATAGTGGCTTTATCAATCATAGAATGATTAGGGGAAGATTCTGTCTCTGCAGTGGCAAGAGGAAGTGCAACATAAATGGGTCCCAAGGGTTGGAATCACAGACCCACCTAAAATGGGCTATGGCTGGTGGAACTATGGAGAGCCCTGTTGTAACTGTGTTAGACATATGGGAGATGCTCATCCCATGTACAAGGATGCTTAAAATTGTACATGCATAGGATGTGCACAGTGATCCAATTGACGACCTCAGTTTGGACATCGGTTTGGAGGTGGAAAGAAGTGGATTTTGTGAGCTTGGTGTCCAACAGAGACCAGAGACTCGACCAAAAGGTGTCGAGGAACCTACTTTCTCGGTCAAAGATGATGGTATGTGGTATCCCAAAGTGGACCCAAACTCATTCGAAGACGATCTTGGCAGTATTTGCCACTATGAAATTCTTCTTACAGGCTGTGAGGATGGCTATCTTTGAAAACCAATCAATGACTACAAACACAAAGTCATTTCTGTGCTTGGTGGACAGAAAACCAGACATTTAATCCATGGATATGGATTTCCATGGCTTCTCGGGAATAGGAAGAGGGGTGTATAAGCATTGATTCTTGATGGATGGCTTGGAAATGGCATAGGTAGTGAAAGATATGATATACTTGCTGACGTCCTATCAAATTTTTGGCCAATAAAATGTTTTTGAAGAATGACCATAGTTTTCTCTATGCCAAAATGTCCTGCCACCTGACTGTAGTGGGATTCTCAAATAAGCTTTTCACGCTCTCTTGTAGGAACACATAGATGGCCCAAGTGGCATAAGATTCTGTCCTGAATGTGAAAATCAGTGATAGTGGCACCTGTACCCAAGAGCTGATATGTGGTGGCGAAGTCCGGATCTTGCTGGTAAACTTGGGGCCACTCTGATGTTTCATGTCCATAGGAATGGAGCACAGTGGTGAGTGCAGCCACAGGAGTTCGACTGAGGCAGTCAGTGAAATGATTGGAGATACCTATCTTATACTTGATGTTGATATGGAATTGTTTTAGGCAGGTGGACCACTTCTGATGGTGGTCGTTCTACAATTTTCCCTTTGTTTTTATGGACTACAGAGGCTTGTGATTAGTGTGTATGATCATCTCTTTCCCTAGAATGTAATGTTTCCATTGACGACAGGCTTATACAATGGAATAAATATCCTTGTCATAGGTGGGATATTTTCGGACAGTGTTAGAGAGTTTCTCACTATGGTATGCCACCAGATGCTCTTGTTGAGTGAGAATTGCGCCCACAACATAGTCAGATGCATCAGTCTCAATCTCGAATGGTTGTTGTAGATTGGGAAAGGAGAGTATTGGAGCTGATCACAAATGATGTTTCAGATCATCGAATGCTTGTTGCTTCTCATCCCCCCACATGAACTTCGCCCTACCACCGCCCTTAGTCTCTTGGCTCAGGGCCCATGCAATATGGGAGAATCCTGACATGAATCGTCGATAGAAATTGGCGAGTCCCAAGAAGCTTCGAAGCTCGGTTAGTGTGGTTGAGGCTGGCTTGTCATGGATGACTTGGATCTTAGCTGGATCAACATGTACCCCATGCTTATTAACAATGTAGCCCAGGTATTGGACCTTATTCATGCCAAAAGAGAAATTTTCCAAGTTGGCATAGAGCTTGTTTTGCTGTAGAGTGCTTAAAACCTGTTGAATATGCCGTATGTGCTCCTCCCATGTTGTACTGAATATGAGGATGTCATCCAAATATACTACCGCAAAGGAGTTGGTGAAGGGTCTTAATACATCATCCATCAACCTCATGAAAGTGGCTGGTTCATTTGTTAAGCCAAAGGATATCAATAGCTATTCATAGAGACCTTCTTTAGACTTGAAGGGTCTGTAATCAATGCAAATTTGCCAAGTCCCATACTTCTTCTACACTAGTAAAATCCGAAAGTGGAGGAGCTGGGTCTAATATGCCCCTTTTGAAGAAGCTCTTGAATCTGACATCTAATTTCTTCATTCTCCATTAGCAAGCACCGATAGACTCGTCCATTAGATAGAGGTGCATCGAGGGTCAGATCAATTAGATTCTTGAATTGGTAGTGTTTCGGTACCCCTGTAGGTGAGGAGAATATGTCTCTTTATTCTTCCACGATCCCATCCACTTGCTTCTGCTACAAGGAGAGGCATTGTGTAGAGGCCACATATGTGGTAGTGACCTTCTACTTACTATGAGAACAGATCACAAAGAATAAAAACTTCCCGGTCTGTGAAATGACCTTACTGCATTGTTTAGCAGAGATTAAAGAAATAACAGCAGGCAGTGCCACCTCTCAGATACTTTACAATTGTCTACCCAAAGTAATAATAACATTGTGGGGTCTAGACTCGTACACAACATGACACTTCCAAAAATGTGGTTTTCCTAAAATAACATCACAAACTTCAAGAGGAGCAATATCACACAATACCTAATCTTTGAAAGGGTTGCTGCCATAGGGAAGACGACACTGTTGGCTGACATGAAGATCTCTTCCTTGACGAAGCTAGTTGATGGTGTAGGGATGCAGGTGCGGTGTTGTTGGTAGGTCCAACCGCTTGGCGAACTTTGTTGAAATCAGGTTCTTCTGACTACCGCTGTTGACAATGAAATGAATCAGACCCCCCTTGACCCACATCTGCAAGTGAAAGAGGTGTTCCCCTTCCTCTGGTTCTTCTAGTTCACTTGGCCAAAATTTGGTGGTAGCGATCGTGGCAATAGGTTCATGATTGATAATATGATTGCCTCCTTCAAGATTTGACTTAGAATCAGAATTGTCCTCTGACTCAGAATCCTTCAGGTCAGCCACGAGGGACTTCTTGGAGCGACATTTGTTGGTGTTGTGCCAAGGACTTTTATGGTACTCACACCATTTCCCTGTGTCCTTCGTCTTCTCCTTTCCCTTCTTGTGTTGCGGCTTGGATGAATTGTCCTGAGGGAAGCCATATCGACTTGGTCCCTTGCTGTGAGGGTTGGGGTTGCCTTTTCCCTACTTTGGCTGTGAGGGGTTTGAAGATCCAAAATTTGGCCGTTTTTGCTTAAATTTCTGCTCAATCTTGACAACGTATCTATAAGCCGTTCCTGATGAGGCGATGTCTAGGAAATCCATTTTTGTTTGAATGTATCTATGCAAACAACCACGATATTTGAGCACTAGATGACGCTCATAATATTTGATACCCAATTTGATCTGTAGGGTATGGAAAATATTGGTGAAGTTTGGTACTGTCTGGTCCTTTTCTTGACGTAGGGTGGTCCATCTGGTGTACCGGTCCTCATATCTTCCAACAAGGTAGTACTGTTCTTTGATGGTGTCTCAAAAGGAATCCCATGTAGGGGCCACCACAAAAATTGCAAATTCCTCCACGACCCTCTTCTCAGAGTAAGTGTCCCACTAGTCTTTAACACGGGGAATGACCTTGAGGAGTGCAAAAGTGATATTTTCCCTATCGGAAAAATTGTGGACCGAAAAATATCCTTCGAGAAGATTCAACCATTTATCTACAACATATACATCTATTAGTCCTTCAAATAATGGAATATCAAAGTTTACCTATACCTTGAAGGGGGTTGCATGACCACTTGATGAAGATGCTTCTGCCGTGGGAAACTTTCGAAGGATCTGCACGAAGTTGTCCATCATTTCATTCCTTTGTTGCACGAGGGCTTCCTCGAGCAAAATTTTAATAGGATATCCTATTCCATCATCTTTATTTTCATCTCCCATGGGTTTTTGTCAGGCTCAACGTGACTGATCTGGTAATGGTTCGATTGGTTCGAGTCCCAACTTCTTGTACCCAAACCTTGTCGGGGACATGCACGAAGAAGAATAAATGAAGAGCGAACCACTATGATACCATTGATATGGATTTAGGAGTGGAACGAACTGATTAGAAGACTGAATAAAATAAACACAGAGATAGGATGAATAACACAAATATCCAATGGACAATATCTTCTATTAAATAATGAAATAGGATGAAGTAGTAAAACTGCAGAACTGAAACTTGCTCGAATGGTGGTATCTATCTCTGAGAAGAGATGTGGCTACTACACACATCCATTTGAGTGGAATGGATTACAATGAGGCTCTAGAGTCCCTTTTCATATTACTCATGAATTCCAAAATCCTAGACATCCAAAAACCTAACCCTAGAAGGTGAAACACCAAAAGTCATGTGGCCCCTATGGGTAAGTTAGTGTAATTTGGTACCTCAACTTCCCAGGGTTGTAAGTTTTGCATACGACCTCCATTTTAGGTTTGTGATAGCTTGTTGGAAAGGTATTTCAGATATCTACACATTGCACCATCAAAATCTAACTCCGTCTATAGTTTGATTGTGGAGAGTAAAAAAAACAACGTTTAGGGCCCCAAAACAACCCTAGAAGTAGAAAAAGATGTGCTGACATGAAAACATACAAAATAAGCCAGCTGGATTAGGTGAGAGGGCACCCATATCCACTTGGAGAATGTGTGAGGCTTCAGACATTCCCATAAGTGTAGAACTCACAATTATAAAGCATTACAGAAAGATGTGCTGAATAAAAAACAAACATGAGGAGCTAGCTGGAATAGGTGAGTGGCCACCAATATCCACATGGATCACAAGCCAATAAACCGAAACACTAGAGAATATCTAGCATTGATCAATGTGCCTCTCTCTTCCTTCTTCTCCCAACTACAACTACCAAAATTGCGCACTTAATGAGTGAATGAGTGAGTGAGATAATGAGGTGCTAGCCTCCTTTATTTATACTAGTTGGCAGGTGCTAGAAAGGTGTCTCTTCACTGGGCATGGCCGACTTGTATTCTTAGTGGTTAAAACCACTTTAATTAGGCCCGGGGGCCGACTTCTTAATTTTCATAATACAATTAGGATTTGACCAATCCGCAAAAGGGGATTTGGTCAATTCAATGCCCAACATGATCAATCCAAAAAAGGGGATTGATATAATGAATAATGACTCAATAATAATTGGAATAGTCTTTGTAGTTACAATATTTCAACAGTCCCCCTTAACAAGAAGGGTATTTTGCAACATCATCAGGAGAGAGAGAGGGTAACAACATCAACAACATTTGGAACACTGATTAGCATATCTATAAATCATATGAAGTTTTTCTCATCATCAATATCATCGTCCAAAACAAGGAGTTGGAATGACATCATCATCATATGCATCAACATGGATTAGTATAACACTAATACATCATCATCATCAATAACAACACGAGGCTGATACAACATCAACAACAACAACATCGCAACACAAAGGCTGGAGCATCATCAACATCAACACTAAGCTGGAAATATTCAACACGAAGCTGACATCTCATTAACATCAACACTAAGCTGGAAATATTCAGCACAAAGATGGCATCTCATCAACATCAGCACGAAGTTGGAAATATTCAGCATGAGACTGGCATCTCAACAACATCAACACAAAGCTGGAGATATTCAGCATGAGGCCGACATCTCAACAACATCAACAATAAGATGGAAATATTCAACACGAGGCTGGCATCTCAACAACATCAACATGAAGCTGGAAATCTTCAGCACAACGCTGGCATCTCAACAACATTGGCATGAAGCTGGAAATATTCAGCACTAGGTTGGCATCGTAAAAATAATACTCCCCTTTCGAGGGAGGTCCTTTCGAACTACACCAATATTGTCTCAAAAGTGCTTAAACTTTACACGAGACAGAGGCTTGGTCAACACATCAAAAACCTGTTCATCTGTGCCAACATAATGGAGATTTATGGCTCCTCTCTGCACCATATCATGAATGAAGTGATATCGTATCTCTATGTGCTTCAACTCATCATGGAGCGCATCATCTTTATAAAACTATGGTTATCACATAGGATCATGATGGATTCCATCTACATATCAAATAGATCTTTCAACAACATATGAAACCATATGGCTTCACCACTGGCGGAACATGCTGCAATATATTCTACTTCTGTCGTACTGAGAGAAATACTTGATTGCTTCCTACTTTGCCATGAGATCATGGCTGAACCCAGACTGAAACAACATCCTCAGGTGCTCTTTTTGTCAGAGACACTTCCAGACCAATTTGAATCGGTATAACCACTCAGTCTGAAGTCATGACATCTAGTATAACATAGAACAAACCCCAATGTACCCTTAAGGTATCTCATCACATGTTTTGCATCATCAAGGTGAACACGTCTAGGTTCTACCAGATACTAACACAAGGAAAAACATGTATCTGGCCTAGTATTCTTCAGATACATCACCAAACCAATAATTTGACTGTACAACGTAGCATCAACCAATTCTGACGAAGTATCAACTACGATATTCAACTTTGTTTCCATGGGTGTGTTCATGGATTTACACTCCATCATATCAAACCTCTTTAGTATTTCAACTGCATACTTCCCTTGGTTAAGGAAGATATTCCCTAGGCTCTACCAAACTTTGAGACCTAAGTAATAATGCGTTAGGTCTTTCATCAAACTCTGTAGACAACTTATTCTGCAATATGTGATGATATTTTCTTCATCTTGTCAAGAATACATCATCTACATATAGTAGCAACATCACTGGCTCATCATTCATAACCTTGAGGTAAAGGTTAGAATCAACTTTACTCTTGGTAAAGCCCAATCTTGTTAGGAAACTGTCATTTCTGCCATATCAAGCTCTAGGATCTTGCTTCAACCTGTACATATCCTTCTTTAACATGTAGACTTGAGTCTTTCTATCTTCAAATTCAAACCAAATTTTCACATTACATTGTATCAATCTGGTACACTTGCTCAGCTGCAAATTAATATGCACAAGCATGTGCTATCTTTATGTTCTCTTTGCAAATCAATATTTGTCTCACTACTTGAGAGTATGTCCTCTCCTCTTTCTGCAACTATTCCTTCTGGAACTGGGACTCTGCACTTGCAACTGCTTTGAAGCCGAGAATGGTTGATACATTCTCTCTGTGATTGCTAAAATGTGAGAGTAACTCCTCTACTCCATCATGGAAACAAATTCATCTCAAACTAAGAGTGGCTCAATAACTGATACTAAATGTAGCTCTTCTTCTTTCATGGAGTTAACTCTATATTTTATTGTAGTCATGTCTCCATGAACCAACTAATGTACTGCACCAACCGCTACTCAATTTTAAATATGGGGATTTCTCCCCCTGCATCTCATACTATATATGAATCATGGTTGTTCTGGTTGTCTTCATGAATACTGGAACTATTTCTTCAATTACTGGAGTAAGTGTCTCATCATAGTCTTCTCCCTCTTGCTGGGAGAATCCTCTGGACACTCATCCATATTTTTACATATGCAACATATTTGATCTGTTAGATCAATGTTGAAATTTAATACTGACTTCTCTTCTAGTTTCACGAAAAATCCATATCCTAGTCTTTCTGACTGGCTTCCTTCTCTATCACTAAAACAAGGGAATCTTCCCAAGAGATTTCATATCTCCTAGAAGTTTTTGAAGCTACAATTTAGTCTTCTCATGGCATCTGTCTCCCAGTCCTGGAAGTTGTTTCTTCATCTGATCCTTTCTGAGATAAGGCTAAATCTCATTTTCTTCTGATTCTACAAGGACTTCATCATCTCTTATGGGGTATACTTGGTGTTGAATACCAATTCTAAATATTAAAAGTTGAGTCACACTTCAAGTGAATTAAGCTTCTTGTCAAGGTGGCTTCATTATCCTTTGAACAAGTCTACTATGAGTTCTTGTTCTAATGTTCGGTCATCTTTGGGGCCTTTTGATCCTTACAATCAATATCCATATGAGATACTATGGATCTCAAAAGATAGCTTCTTATTCATCTTCTTTGGTACATGAATGTATATGGTTATGTACATAGTCTGCTTCATGTCTCATCTAATTTGTTGCCTTCTATAACCTTCAATATAGCTTCCTTAGGGTTATCACCTGTGACCTGAAACAAGGTCAACGAAACAACAAGCAAGAAAAATACTCTTTTGATAATAGTAAATAAAACAATAGCATGAATAATCGTCACAATAGCTCCTTTAGAGATATCACTTGTGACATGTTTGAAACAAAGATCAAAAGTAAGAAATACAATACAAAATGAGATCAACACTCTTCTAGTGTTGTGATCAAACATTCATCCATGGTAATCTGGAACCAACACAAGAAGTTTGTCCTAGAGGAGATATTAGTTGTATCTCGTAAATGATTACACTAAGCATTTATCTCAATATTCTCACATGCTACCAAGTAGAACACTTTTCAAAGACTGCTACCTCAACTATAGTGTTTACTTGTAAAGGGGTAGTTATCAACTTGTCATGTGCAACTTTGAATCTTATCAACTTAATCAATCAAAACTGGTACTTGGATTTGTCCTCAAGAATGACTGTGTTTCTTTTGTTTCAAGTCTCCTTCACTCAAGATGACAAGTGATTTCTTCAACCTGTATTATGTACTAAGATAATATGTTATCTTGACATAAATCTAATTTAGAGAATAAGCTCTTTAAACTCAACTTTAATCACCTTGATAATTTTGACCAATAGTTAGTATGATTTCAACATACCACCCAGATGTCCATAAGGTCAAAATAATGTCATAAGAAATATATGCATATCAAGATAATCAAACCCAGGGTGCATTAGTCTTCTGAGTTTGTTGGATTTGTAATCCTTATGGATCTATGATAGGATATCCTTTCTCCTACAAGTACGCCTTAGAATAATATAGTTGAAACATATGTAAGTACATACCTTTGATAGTATCGGAGGGTGGTGGTACCATCCAGTAGCAGCGGTGATAGGTAAAAAACCTTCAAAACTTCAGAGGTGTTTCAACTTTAAGGTTGGCCAACACTTTACAAAATATTTCACTGCAACTGGAACTGCAGTTGTTACTGCAATTGGTACTTTAACTGTAACTTAAGGTTTTATGAGGAAACCCTAAATTTTCAAAGTTCAAATTTTGAAATTCCGATCCAGGGGATAGATGCGCTGATCCGAGGCGAGTAAGTTGTTGCAGTTAGATTTTTGAAAATCCAATACACCCCTTGAAACTGAGCTTGCAGAAATCAAGACTGGTACTCATTTTGGTTTCTTGTTCTGGTTTTTTGGTACTTCTGGTTTTCTGGTACTAATAAAAAACTATGGTTTGAATTTCTAGAGGCTCTGTCCACTGAAAAGGTGCACTCAAGCTGCCAAAAGATTCACTAGGGTAGGGTGCACGTTTCTAGATGGTTTCTAGGAAAAAAATCCTCTCCAACAAAAAGACCTAATTTTCTTGTACGACAACATTGATGTTTTTTCTTATCCAGTGAAAGGCGCTCTCTTCAGCTTATCTCTGAAACCATGTTACGTTTTTAGCTATTATTAGGTTTCTTTTCAATTTACTAGATAACAATAGCATAGGTAGGATCACTACGAGAAACAAAATCACAAGATACACAACACTTATCCTAGGAAACCCTCATGGGGGAGAAAACCCAACAAAATTTCCTTAATATAGATAGCCAATACAATACCAAGACAATCAACCAAAACACTAGAGAATATCCAACACTGAGCAATGCGCCTCTCTCTTCCTTCTTCTCCCAACTGTAGCTACCAAACTTCCGCACTTGATGAGTGAATGAGTGAGTGAGATATTGAGGTGCTAGCCTCGTTTATTTATACTAGCTAGCAGGCATTGGAAAGGTGTCTCTTCATTGGGTAGGGCTGACTTATCTTCTTAGTGGTTAAAACCACTTTAACTAGGCCTGGGGGCCGACTTCTTAATTTGCATAATACAATTAGGGTTTGACCAATCCGCAAAAGGGGATTTGCTAAATTACAATGCCCGACATGATCAATCCACAAAAGGGGATTAATATAATGAATAATGACTCAATAATATTACAATACTCTTTGCTGTTACAATACTTCAACAAAATCTCCGCCACTCTGAAACTGACTGTCCAAAAACTGCAAATACTTCAGATTGTTCAAAAGATAGTTCTCTTATCCATAGAGTTGTTTCTTAGACTTCCCCTGTTCAATATTCATAATTATTGGGAGACTCCAAGAAGGATGGATTAGAAAAATATCTGCTCTAATGAAGATTAATCTTCCTCTTCATATGTGTATTCATAATTTTATTTTTCATCCTCTTCCTGAATTCTTGTGGATTCATCATGATCTTGCACTACTACAAATCCCATGAGTACGATCTCTAGGATCTAGTCTCCATTTACATGTTCTTCCTTTACCTGTTCTTGTTTTCTTTTCCAAACCTTCTTATATATGATATCAATGTTCTCTTTCATAGAAGTATCCATCATGATTCTACAATCACAATCTATATGTCCATAGTTATGGCATTTTTAATATTCAATATTATATGGAGCCACATATGTATTTTTTTCTTGACCATTTCTTCCATAAGATTTGTAATTTGTAGTTGTATGTCCAAAATTAGTACAAATAAAACAATGACCATTAAAGAAACTTTCATGCCCAGGAGTGAATGATCTTCTTTGTGATGCAGTCCTTCTTAATTCATGCCTTGTCTGATCACGATCTTCTCTTTTGTTGTTTCCTTCACAATGATTGAAGCTTCTTTGATACCTAAAGGTGAAGGGTATTCTTTGATATCCATTTCTTCTGTAATCTTATACTTGGGTTTTCTTCATTTATGGATTGTTCTTCTTTGAGGGTTCACATTCTTCCTTCTCTTCAGTTTTTTTACTGATGATGTGGAGTTTTATCTCTCTTCAATGTTCTTGTCGAGCTTGAAAAATTTAACTCTCAATATAACAACTTATTCTTCATGCTTCTCACATTATTATTCTTTCTTCATCATCTTGATCTTCATGAGTTCTTCCTTTCTCTTTTCTTCTTCAAGTTGGATCTTCAAGGAGAAAATTTCTTCTTCAAATCTTCTTTCATATTGATTGATTTTTTCTTCAAGTTTATTTGATTCCTCAGATCTTTCCTTGAGATGTCTAGTCAAAATCTTCTCTCTCTTCTCTGCTTCCTTTCTTTGTGCTACTATTTCTGCTTCCAAAATTCGCTTTTCTTCCAATTGACTTTTTCATGCTTCATCATTTCTTCTAACTTCTTCTACTTGGACTTTTAGGTTTGTAATCATTTATTAGAATTCTCTAGTGTTGGGATTTTGAGACTCCCCTTTTATCTTGATCAATTATTCCTCAGGTGACTTCTTTTTCTCTCTTACTTTGTCTATCTTGTCTAAAGAACTGATTAGGTGTCTCTCATAATATTCTTCTTCTGAATCTGTTTGACCTAATGAGTTTCTTTCTTCCCATACTATCTCAACATATTCTTCATCTTATTTATTCTAATTGGCAAGTTTTGGATCTATAAAGTATATATTATGTATCTTATCCCAAATTTCTTTGACCGATGAGCAGTGTCTCGCTTTATCTTTTATTGAATCACATAATCCTTCTAAGATGAAATCCATTTCTATTTTGTTATTTCTCTTCAATTCCTTTTTGGATGTAGTCTTCGGTTTCTTTGAACCGATGTATCTTGTAACAAATGTGTACCAAACATCATACCCCTATGATTGTAAAACAAATTTCATTTTATTGTTCCACATCTCCTAATTCAGACCAATATGACCATCAAACCAAAATATTCCATTAGCTTTGTATCCCTTATCCACGAAATCCATTGATCCACCTTCTAGTGGTTAAACTGATTTCTTGAAAGACCTGCTTTGATACTGATTGTTGAAATACTGAGACGGGGGGTGAATCAATATGAGCAATTTTTACCATTTTCAATCAAAATATATAATCTTCAACTTTATCATCACTATATCATTTATGATTTCATTCAATATATCATGACCATATAACCATAAGCAGTACACCTGAACAATATCACATCAGACACACAATACACCAGAATTATGTGGAAAACCAAATGGGAGAAAACCACAAAATTATTTCTTATATATATCAAGAATACATTCATAGGAAGCACCAACTTCCAAATTCTCCAACACCAAATGGAAGAAGGCACCAACCTAAAGGAAGCACCAACTCCCTGAGTTCTCTGGCACCCACTAAAAGGAGACACCAACCCTCTGATTTACAAGCACCGACTTGAAGGAAGAACTAGCTCCATGAGTTCTCTGACACCAATCAGAAGGAGGCTATGACCCCCTTTCCTATCCCCATCCCACCTCCTTGAAAGATAAGTGTAGACTCACTGTCGCTACCACTGATACTGTACTACCAATATCACCAATACATCAACCAACCTATCACTTTCACTGTCACATCAACCAACCTATCACTACCAATGTCACATCAACCTATGAATACCACTGTCACATCAACCTGTGACTATCACTGTCACATCAACCAACCTATGACTTCCACTATCACTTCAACCTGTCATTGATGGTCAACCAATCATCCAACTTGTCACTGTCTTTGTCACTATATGTATGATATACCATCATCAACCAAATGATCCACTCACACAGATACAAAATCCATCACCAAACCATGTACATCAACCTCACTGTCACATCAACCAACCTATGACTTCCACTATCACTTCAACCTGTCATTGATGGTCAACCAATCATCCAACTTGTCACTGTCTTTGTCACTATATGTATGATATACCATCATCAACCAAATGATCCACTCACACAGATACAAAATCCATCACCAAACCATGTACATCAACCTATATCAACCATGCATCAACCATGCACATCAACATGTACCATACCATGTACATAAAATTGTACCATACCATGTACATAAACCATGTACCATACCATGTACATCAACCATGTACCATCTCATGCATCAACCATGTACCATACCACATACCATAATATATCATCAATGAAGTGCCTCAAGCATAACCAAGATAGCCACAATACAAATATACCAATATACCCAAGATGTGGTACTAATCAATGTACCATAACATCACTAAGGTGTACCTCAACATGTACCAACATCACCAAGACATGCACCTCATATATGTACCAAGAATATTCCTAACCTCATGCAACAAAGATGTTCCTCAAACATTTACCAATGCCTCAACAAGATACCAAGGAATGACCATCACACCATCAACAAGTAACCAAGATGTACCTCAAACCATGTGCCTCAAGCATGTGCCAATAACCATAAACCATGTAGCAAGAGATACCATCAAACCATATGCCAAGTATCCAAGATGTGTCTTGTTGAGGGGTCCTAAATCCCTTTAACTCAATAGAAGGAACCAAACCCGCCACAAAGACCTAATTAGACTTTGCAACATTTGATGGTGGAATGGTTCTCCAGATCTTTCGATCTGACCCATTTTATCGATGGGATTTACGTAGTGGTTGACAAGATATCTTCTTATGAGATTTCCTCCTTCAGGTTAAATGTTCTCTTTTTTTTTCTTTTCTTTTCTTTTATTAGATGGGTCTGATAAAAAGATGTTTTCTAGTATAAACCAACTGGTAAATGGGGGTTCTTAACTACTGAATAAGTATGAGCTTGGGATAACCCATGTGCTCAAGCATGCGGACAAAGATATTCACACCTGTGACAAGCCTAGTACTAATACATTAACTTGTTAGTATTTCAATTATTGACTGAGATACAATTATCGAAAGAAAACACGCATGCAATAAGATGATGGCAAGAAAAATAGTTCCCTTAGCTCTATCATTAATCACACATTAACACAACGATTTGATTTCATCCTTAGAGACCAAAATTACAAAAAATATTGAAACAACTAACTTATCAATAGATTCAGAAAATCTTACTCATTACAACATCCATTAATGAAGTAAAGTTGGAAGTAATTCTTCAATCCAATCACACAACGCCTTTGATGAAAAACATAAATTTTGTCTCTGGTCCTAAACAAGTCTTCTCAATTAAGGTAGTTTATAAATAGTTCTTTACAATTCCAAAAATTAGGGTCTTTTCCAAAACCATCGACCTTTGCTAAAAGGTCGATCCTCTTATTTATAATGAATCATTAACTAAAAATAGCTATCACAAGTGCAAGGTAAGTAAAACAAAATATCGCCACATGGATCTTTCATCTCTTTGTCTTATAAGAATCATCAAATAGTTTTACTAAAGTGGATGGCTCTTCTCATAATCTGACCATTTGACGAAGAGTTCCTCGCATGTGTTGGCATACGAGAACCTATGTTGGGCCATCGGGGCTGAAATAATTTTTTTAACTTCTACTACCTGTGCTTTGTACTTGATTATTTTAACACTTAACCGCTACAAAACTGCTTGAGCCTTGATCAGATGCTCCATGAACTGTTGTACTTGACCTGGAAACATGCTCGCCACCTTTGCTATCTTTGTTTTCCATATCGAGTCTTGTTCTGCATGTTTCTTGACTATGTCATACAGGTCGACAAAGTCCTCGGGTGAGACGAATTCTGGGAGGCTGATTCCTTTCATCTCCTGATTAATCTTTTCCCAACTCTTTTTGCACTCGACCCACTTCTCCTGAATCTCTCGCTGAGGTTCCTGGGCCATTTTTACCTAGTATCCGACCGCTTTCCTAGTCCAATCTATGTTGTTGTCCCTCAATACCCGAATTTTGTGCTCTTCGACATCTCAACCCTTTTGAACCACAATGATGTAATCGATCCTTTCTACTACTTGGTGAGCCTTATCATACAACCTTCCACGTCCTTGCAGGTTGCTAGTTCCATAAGGGCCTCTTCTTGGAAATCGGCTATACTTGCAGTGAAAAGGTGTCATTCATTCATGAATTTGGAATAGGCATCTTGGAACTCACTTCTCAAAAGCACCGTGGCCTGTGTGGAGTCCTAAGAGTATTTTTCCAAATGGCGCAAATGCTCCAACTCCTTAAGTGTAGCGGACAACTCCTTTTCACGTCTTCTTTCTCAATCCAATGTGGTGTCTGTGATAGCCATCCTTGCGAATATAAGCTTAGATGTCTTGGTGTGTTCTTTTTTGAGCAACTTCTCCTCTCTGGTGATGATAATCGAACTATCCAATGTAAGAATACCCTTCTTAGTGGTTCTCTTCATGATGGATTTTCTCTTCTGGTCATAGGCGATTTCTTGTATGTCGGTGGCCTCATCAACAAGTTTGGGGATTTGTTGTTCTCCCCAGGTTAGAGTATTTCCTAGGCTCTCAGTTGTGTGTACCTATTCTAGGATGGGTTCCTGAACTTATTCCATATGTCCTGATGGCTCAACCTCCATTTATTTCTCATCGGATGGTGAGGTATCGGCCAAAACTGAAGAAGCAGGGGTAGGTTCGATACTTACTTGGTATCGGTTGTCAGAGTGTCGATTTCTTGTTATGGAATTTCCTCTTTCTGGCCACCTGATCCTAGCTCATCCCTCGATCTGTCTATTGGGGTTCCCAACAAGTTGAGTGGATCAGTGTCTAAGACACTTTCGACCTAATGGTCGCTCTGTGGAAGGTTTTGAATGGAATCATCGAGACCTGGGGTAGATGATTTCTCGGGTTCCTTTTCCTCTGTAATCTGCACCAGAGTCACCAGGGAAACCTCCAAACTCTCCTCATCATCATAGATATTTATTAAGTTAAATAAGGGGTTTGGTACACTTTTCCTACATGGTGTCCTTGTTATATTAGTTGGGTTGAAATTCCCCCTGGTGATCTGATTTGTGGTGGTGGAACTTCATGTTTTTTTGGCCTGGTGATTTCTTCCAGTTGTATTGGCTCTAAGTGACTTGGCTCTCCTCTACTTTCAATTGGGTCATCAACGGGAATACTCGACATATCCACAAGATCAGGCTCATTTTTCAAGTGATCAATGATTCTTTGTGCCCCTTCTAGCAAGAGAAATCCTCTTCTTTGTGCCTCTGTAGTCTCTGTCGCTCTAATTTATTCCCTAACTCTTAGGGCCTCTTGATCCGACTAATCTATTGTTTCCACCTATTCATCCATCCTCATAGCCTTGAACTTGGTCATGTTCAGGTTGGCCATTCTCTGTACTACCTCCTCCCAGTCTTGAGTGCACTCTATGAAAATTTCATCCTCAAATTTTTCATGCATGTATGGCCAATAGGATGATACCTGTGAAGCATGTTGGAGGACTAGGCCTTTAGGGTCTTGCTTGTGGAATCGGTCTATCAGGAACTTGAATTCAATTTGTCTCATCCCTTCTTATTTGGATTGAGAAGTGTCCTTTACCAAATAAAACCCCACATGGAAACTGTAGGGTATGAAATCCTTCTTCTTGTTCTTAACTAGCGTGGTGTTATAGACCTGTAGGATAGTCTGATAACAGATTTCTCCCACAATGAGCCAGTGTGGGATGTGAGCCAGAAGTATATGTGGTGCTCCGATGGCCCAAAACACCTTGATATAGGTTGTATGTTCATCTAAATACCAATGGACTACCTTCGCTACCATTTTCTTGGTTTCTGCAGATAGTCTCGGGCATTCTTTTTTAAATACAATAAAATGAATACAGGCGATGAATTCATTGCAAATGAGTGCATGGGATTTTTTGTACCTGTTCTCCCATAGTATGCTGAAATAAATGTGAACAAGGATCTCTGCAACATGCCTTCTTAAATTCATGCCTTTGAAGACATTTCTCGCACAGATCACATCAAGAAGGTACAAGTCCATGTGGAAAGCAAGTGGTTCTCCTTATTTCGGCGTCTGAGCTTGCTGTACGTAGATGCTCAATTTCTTGGAATTTATCTCTCCACAGTTGAAGCTACTTTTGGAGATTGCCACTGTGTATGCAAGGTGCATCCATGCTTTTGAAAACTTGGAGCAGTCCTTCTCTCCATAAATTTGGTAGATGAGAGCCATCAAGTAGATGTATGACTCCCTCAAGTTAACTATCCCATACCAGCCATTTCTCCGATTTGTAAAATTTTTGTTTTCCTTCCATCATGAGGCCATCAACCGAATGGTTTCATGGAATTTGTAGAACTTCACCACGAAGTCTATGTTTAGCCGCTCCTCTTGGTCTCTGAGTTTGTAGTACTTCTGTAATTTTGTCGCGAGGAAAACTCCGACACACTCACCATTCTCATCGTTGATTAAGCACTTATGTGTGTCTGTATGGTCGATTATCCACTTCAAAACCTATATGTATGGGAAAACTGGGGTTGTTCTGGATATAATGTGAAAATATGACTATCAGATATTTGGGAACACCTGGTCATCAAGTGCCCTTACATCTGGGTCACTATGTGGGATACACTCCAAGTACTCCTCCCGACTAATTTTGTTGAATAGGTCCCCCCACCGTGGGAGCATTACATTGGATCCGGTGCTTGCTTCTGTATCACTGAAGACCGGAGGTTGGACAAAGGCCTTATTAGTTGAGGTTTTAATGACAGGCTCTGCCCTGGGAGCATACTCCAACTGTCTCACAGTACTAGTCGAAGAGCCTTCACCTATTTCTCTTCCTTCAACTTAGGTGCTCTCGACGAGCGTTTGTTCGTAGGCTTCCTAAGAGGCATTTTCCCTGCAGCTAGAACATAGTTAGAGACTGTGCAAGAAATAAGATGCATATAAAAAATTACGACCGTTGAATTGACTAACTTTAACACATACCTCAATTGCTTGTTTAACCTTGTTTTGATAATCAGAGAATCGACACAGTCTCGAGACGCTTGCTTTTCTTCTTTGGATGCTCTAGAATTTGAAATTGTGCACAGAATGAAATTGTTCAAAGTCATTCTAGAAATTTAAACATGGATGAAATTACCTTGTTGCATCAGCCATTCAATTCAGGTTATGAGTGTAGTTCTATTAAATCTCCCACCAGATCTTCAAAGATGTTTAAAATTAAATTCAATCGTAGGTTGGCGGTGCGGGCGGGATTTGTAACATGGCCTATCGGTGACTTCAAATCATTGTTATTCCATCAGTGCACGGGGTAGGAAACATATTCAGGATGAAGCATTAACTAGTTTATTAAATCCTAGAATCTGATCGTATCTTATGCCGAAAACATCCCATTTTTTCACTAGTCCAGCTGGTGAGTTGGGGGCCGGGGTTCCTCTTTGAACACTTTTCATTGATATCTCCTTCCAAAATCTCTGATGCCAAATGATCTCGTCGTATATAGCTGACGTGGCAAGGCTGACTTGGAGGTGTGACTAGGACACAGGAAACCTTAAGATGACTCAAGATGACACTAGGTCGTATGACACCCCTATGTAGAAAAGACACGTGGCACTCGAGACTGGCATCTTTGGTTACCCGTGTTATTCGAAATCGAGACTTTTCTTAATATTAATATTCTAAAACCTGATCCTATTGCGCTGCTGCCGAAAAGTTTCAAGGATCAATGATCGGCGATAAACCTACCCAATATCTCCTAGATTGACTCTCTCGAAAATTTCCTGATGTTGAAAGTGTATTGGAGTTCGACGATCGGTGATATGTTTGTCGCAGACAAAATCAATTATTTTAACCCTTCTAGATTTTCCCGACCCTCAATAAAGCGCATCGCTCATCGACTATCGGTGCTTTCTTTATGGATTTTTTTAATGTCTATCCCTCCCATACTTTGTCGATGTCGATGGGGATCAAATATCTCTTGAAAATTTATGGATAATAACTCACACAAACCAACTTGACATTCTATCGATGTCAATGGTGCATCGACGATCGATGATTAGTGTAAATTTAGGGCCACTTTACCTGCTTGAATATTTACGACGCCGAACACAAGAACGTTAGTCGAAATGTTAGTTGCAGATTCTTATTTAGGATGTCAAGTTCCTTTAGACACAAGTTTTCATTTAACAAGTTCAAACAAACCCGACTTGATTGATAAGAGTCATGAAAACAAACCAAAACAAACCACCCCCCAAAGTGAACTCAATTTAGACAGTAAAAGGAAATAAGTGGTACACAAAAAGAAATAAAATTTCATAAGGATTTTAGGGTGTGTTGAGCGCTCAACAAATGATGATTCAATGGGAGAAAGCAGAATCTCTGTTCCTTCCCCTGGCTTAGCTGATGCAGAAGCTGGTTAGGAATCTAACTGGTTTTTCTTTTATCAGAGTCTCTCATATCCTTGAATTTACAATTCCCCTGGTTTGTGAATCTAGGCCCACCTATGGAGTTTCAACATTTATTCCACCTTCATTCCTCTTTACCATGACCCACACTCCCTTTTGACAAGATCCGAGTAAAGTATTCATTGGCACCATGCATTTTAGTTATAAACATTCACTTGCTGCAGTGTTTCCGAGGATTGCCAGAGCATCTCTGGCCAACCATGGTTTATTATTTTGAGGTGGGTTTCCCCTTTATTAATTATGATCAATTTTGTCCTCCATGTTGTTCGACTTCGAAGATGAGCGATTCGAGTTAAACCCTTCCTCGTTAGATTCAAAACCGTTGGGCTCATAGTAGTTACCAGCTCATGTTTCAAGGATCAGATTTAGGTGATGTTTGATCTTCGTGAGGGAGAAATCTATCAAATATTCTACTCTGTGAGCAAAAACCTGGTTGGGGGTGTTGACCACTGGTCTACTTACTTGTTTTCTACGAGGAAGTAATAGAGCTAAGGGTAATGATCCAATTTGTCGGGCATAAGCTCTTGTGATTCTTCTGAACTGGTAGAACTCCTCGTGAGGAAGAGCGTAAGGTATTTCAGGGAATAAATGTTCTTCCTCTTGCTAGGGTGAGTTACTCATTTCAGGAGTACTCAGTGTATGTGGGTTGTCCCGAGAATGACTAGCCATGCATGTGGCTTGTTTTGAATCTGTAGGCTATGCTAAATATTATATCAGAAAAATTGTTAGCCATTCATTCACAGGCCCTCCTTCTAGCACCAATTCTGTTGAGGGGTCCTAAATCCCTTTAACTCAACAAAAAGAACCAAACCCGCCACGAAGGCCCAATTAGGCTTTGCAACATTTTATGGTGGAATGGTTCTCTATATCTTTCAATCTGACCAATTTATCGATGCGCTTTACATAGTGATTGGAAATATATCTTCTTATGAGAGTTCCTCCTTCAGTTTAAACTTTCTCTTTTTTTTTGTCTTTTCTTTTATTAGATGGGCCCGATAAAAATATGTGTGCGGGTATAAACCAGCTGGTAAAGGGGTGTTATTAACTACTGAAGAAGGATGAGCTTGGGATAACCCATGTGATCAAGCTTGCAGACAAATATATTCACACATGTGACAAGCCTAGTACTAATACAATAACTTGCTGATATTTCAATTATTGACTGAGATACAATTATCAAAATAAAACACGCATGCAATAAGATGATGAAAATAAAAATAGTTCCCTTAGCTCTATCATTAATCACACATTAACACAACGATTTTCTTTCATCCATAGAGACCAAAATCACAAAAAATATTGAAACAACTAACTTATCAATAGATTAAAAAACTCTTACTCATTATAACATCCATTAATGAAGTAAAGTTGGAAGTAATTCCTCCTCAATCCAATCACACAATGCCTTTGATGAAAAATAGAAATTTTGTCTCTAGTACTAAACATGACTTATCAATTAAGGTATTTCATAAATAGTTCTTTACAATTCCAAAAATGAGGGTCTTTCCCAAAACCATCAACCTTTGCTAAAAGGTAGATCCTCTTATTTATAATGAATCATTAACTAAAAATAACTATTACAAGTAGAAGCTAAGTACAAAAAAATATTGCCACATGGCACTTTCATCTCTGTTGTACATGCCAAGTCTTGTTCTGCATGTTGCCTGACTATGTCATGAAGGTCGACAAATTCCTTGGGTGAGCCGAATTCTGCGAGGCTGATGTCTTTCATCTCTTGATTAATATTTTCCCAACTCTTTTCACACTCGACCCAGTTCTCCTGAATCTCCCGCTGAGGTTCCTGGGCCATTTTTACCCAATACTTGGCCTATTTCCTGATTCGATCTTTGATGTTGTCCCTCAACACCTAAATTTCGGGCTCCTTGGCGTCTCATCCCTTTTGAGCTGCGCTGATTTAATCGATCCTTTCTACTACTTGGTGATCCTTCTCATACCATATTTCCACATCCTTGTAGGTTTCTAGTGCCATAAGGGTGTCTTCTTGGATATCGACTATATCTGTAGTGAAAATGTGTCGTTCATTCATGAATTTGGCATAGGCATCTTGGAACTCACTTCTCAAAACCACCATTTCCTGTGTGGAGTCCTGATAGTATTTTTAGAAATGGCACAGATGCTCCAACTCCTTAAGTGCAACGACCAACTCCTTTTCATATCTTCTTTCTCTATCCAATGTGGCATCTGTGATAGCCATCCCTGCATCGATAAACTCATACATCTTGGCGTGTTCTATGCTGAGAAGCTTCTCCTCTGTGGTGATGACTCCTCTTATTAGTGGTTCTCTTCATGATGGCTTTTCTCTTCTGGTCATAGGCTATTTATTGTATGTCGGTGACCTCATCAACAGGTTCGGGGATTTTTTGTTCTCCCCAGGTTAGAGTATTTCCCAGGCTCTCGGCTGTATGTACCTATTCTAGGATGGGTTCCTAAACTTCTTCCATATGTCCCAATGGCTCGGCCTCTGTTTGTTTCTCATTGACTGGTGAGGTATCAACCAAAACTGAAGAACCAGGGGTAGGTTCGGTACTTACATGGTAATCGACTGTCAGAGTGTCGATTTCTTGTTGTGGAATTTCCTCTTTTTGGCCACTCGATCCTAGATCATCCCTCGAGCTGTCTGTTGGGGTTCCCGACAAGTCGAGTGGCTCATTGTCTAAGATACTTTATACCTCATGGTCCCTGTGCGGAAGGTTTTGAATGGAAGCATCGGTACCCGGGGTAGATTCTTTCTCGGGTTCCTTTTCCTCTATAATATGCACCAGAGTCATGAGGGAAACCTCTAAAATCTCCTCCTCATCATAGATAGTTATTAATTCAAATAAGGGGTTTGGTACACTTGTCCTACCTGGTGTCCTTGCTATCTCAGGATAGGTTGAAATTCCTCCTGGTGATCCGATCTGTGGTGGTGGAATTTCAGGGTTTTCTGGACTGATGATTTCTTCCAGTTGTATTGTCTCTAAGCCACTTGGCTCTCCTTTGCTTTCAAATGGGTCGTCAACCGTAATACTCGACATATCCACAACATCACAGTCATTTTTCAACTGATCAATGATTCTTTGTGCCCCTTCTAGCAAGAGAAATCCTCTTCTTTGTGCCTCTGTAGTCCTTGTCGCTCTGATCTCTTCCCTAACTTTGAGGGCCTCTTGAGTCGACTACTCTATTGTTTCCACCCATTTTTCCATGCTCATAGCCTTGAAACTAGTCATGTTTGGGTTGGAAATCCTCTGTACTACTTCCTCCCAGTCCTGAGCGCACTCTGTGAAAATTTCATCCTCAAATATGTCATGCGCATATGGCCAACATGATTATACTTGTGAATCATGTTGGAGGACCAGGCCTTTAGGGTCGTGCTTGTGGAATCAGACTATCGATAACCTGAATTCAAGTTGGCTCAACCCTTCTTGTTTGGATTGAGCAGTTTCCTTTACCAAATAAAACCTCACATAGAAACCATAGGGTATGAAATCCCTCTTCTTGTCCTTGATTAGCATGGCATTATAGCCCTGCGGGATAGTCTGATAGCATATTTCTCCCAGAATGAGCCAGTTTGGGACATGAGCCGAGAGTATATGCGGTGCTCCGGTGGCCTAGAACACTCTGATATAGGTTGTATGTTCATCTCAATACCAATGGCCATGTGGAAAGTGAGGGCATCCCCTACTTTTCACGTCTGAGCCTGATGTACGCAGATGCTCAATTGCTTGGAAATTATCGCTCCCCAATTGATGCTGCTTCTGGAGATCTCCATTGTGTATGCCAAGGGCATAAATGCTTCTAAAAACTTGAAGTATTCATTCTCTCCATACAATCGATAGATGAGAACCATCAAGTAGATGTATGGCTCCATCAGGTTAACTGTCCCATACCAACCATTGCTCCAGTTTGTAAAAATTTTATCCTCCTTCCACCATGAGGCCATCAATTGACTAGTGTCATGGAATTCATAGAAATTCACCAAGAAGTCTATGTTTAGTTTCTCCTCTAGGTCTCTAAGTTTTTATTACTTCTTGACTTATGTCGAGAGGAAAACTCCGACACACCTGCCATTCTCATTGTTGATTAAGAACTTTTGTGTGTCTGTATGGGCGATTATACACTTCAAAAACTATATGCATGGGAAAACTAGGGTTTTGCTGGATACCATGTGAAAATATGACCGTCATATATCTGGGAACAACTGGTCATCGAGTGCCCTTACATCCGGGTCGATGTGTGGGATACACTCCGGGTACTCCTCCCGTTTGTTTCTGTTGAATAGGTCCCCCCACTGTGGGAGCATTACTTTGGATCCGGTGCTTGCTTTTGTATCACCAAAGAACAGAGGTTGGAAAAATGCCTTCTTAGTTGAGGTTTTAATGATAGGCTCTTCCCTGGGAGCGTACTCCAGCTGTCTCATAGTACTAGGTGAAGAGCCTTCACCTATTTCTGCTTCCTTTAGCTTAGGTTCTCTCGGTGAATGTATGGTCTTAGGATTCCTTGGAGGCATTTTCCATGCAACTAGAACATAGTTAGAGACTGTGTGGGAAATCAGATGCATATAAAAAATTACGACCATCGAATTGACAAAATCTAACACATACCTCAACTGCTTGTTTAACATGGTTTTGATAATCTTAGAATCGACACAGTCTAGAGAAGCTTGCTTTGATTCTTTGGATGCTCTGGAATTCAAACTTGTGCGCATAATGAAATTTTTCAAAGCCATTCTAGAAATTTAAATAGGGATGAACTTACCTTGTGGCATCAGCCATTCAATTCAGGTTATGCATGTAGCTATATTAAATCTACTGCCAGATATTCAAAGATGTTTAAAATTAAATTCAATCGTAGGTTGATGGCACGGGCGCAGGTTGTAGCGTGGCCTATTGGTTATTTCAAATCGTTGTTGTTCCATCAGCGTATGGGGTAGGAAATATATGTGGGATGAAGCATTAAATAGTCTATTAAATGCCAGAATATGATCGTATCTTATGCTGAAAAAATCCCATCGTTTCGCTAGTCCAGCTGGTGAGTCATGGGTCGGGGTTCTGCTTTGAACACTGTTCGTTGATATCTCCTGGCAAAATCTCCGACGCCAAACGATCTTTCCTTGTAGATCTGACGTGGAAAGGATAACTTGGAGGTATGACTAGGACACATGAAACCTTAAGATGACTCGAGACGACACTAGTCCGTACGACACCCCTATGTGACAAATACACGTGGCACTCAAGACTGACGCCTTCATTTACCCGTGTTATTCAAAATCAAGAATTTTCTTAAGCTAAACGTTCTAAAACCCGATCCTATCACATCGTCGCCAAAAAGTATCAAGGATCGATGATCAACTATAAACCTACCCAAGTGCTCTTGGATTGACTCTCTCAAAAATTTCTCGATGTCGAAAGTGTATTGGGATTCGATGATCAACGATATGTTTATCGCAGAAAAAATCAATTGTCTTAACCCTTGTATATTTCCCCGACCCCCGATCAAGCGCATATGTCATCGTCTATCAATGGTTTCTTTATGGCTTTTGTCAATGCCTATCCCTCCCGTACTTTTTTGATGCCGATGGGGATCAACTATCTCTTGAAATTTTGTGGCGAATAACTCACGCAAACCAACTCTGCCTTCTACCAATGTTGATGGTGCATCTATGATCGATGATTAGTGTAAATGTATGGCCACTTTACCTGCTTGAATTTTGACGACACCGAACACAAGCACGCTAGTTGAAATGTTAACTGCAGATTCTTAGTTAGGATGTTAAGTTCCTTTAGACACAAGTTTTCATTTAACAAGTTCAAACAAGCCCGACTTTATTGATAAGAGTCATGAAAGAAAAACAAAATAAACCACCCCCCAAAGTGAACTCAATTTAGATAGTAAAATAAAACAAGTAGTACCCAAAAAGTGATAAAATTTCATAAGGATTTTAGGTTGTGTTGAGCGCTCAACATGTCCCTAACAACGTATCATACCATCACCAAGGTGTATCATTCATAATCACTACTATGAAATGCCTCAATCATGTACCATAAAAACATAAACATAAGCCTCAAACATAAAACATAAGCATACCTTTGATCTTATAGTTGACCTGATAGATAATACTAATGACCTGTAACCTTTCCTCAAACCTTATAAAATTGATACAAGCATGCTTTCCCAATTCTGTCTTGTCCTCGCGGGACTAAGACTTGATGTCACAGGGGACCTCACGTGATAGGCACTAGGAAACCCAAGGGAGTGCCTTGCAGGACACTAGTTGCCTAACCTACCGGGGTTATCCAAAATAGGGTCTCTTCAAAGAAACCTCCACACACCTGCAATCCTGAAACTCTCACCTTCTCTCTCCTTCTCTACCTCATATTTAACCATCACAAACTTGTCAATAGATCACTTTCTCACTTAGATATATTCAATAAAAATTTTCTGTGAGTGTACTTATGAGTGAATTCTTGAGGTGTATATATATACTTTTTCTAGGTAACGTCTTTCCTTAATTTTAGGGATTCTTGAACTTTCTTCGTACAACCACTTTACCCTTTGACTAAAGAATTGTAACTATTTAGGGGTTTTTGAACCATTCTTCAAGGATTCCAACTTCATGAGGGAATATCTCCCTATCTGTGAAGAACCACGTGGCGTGTCATTTACCATTGGAAATGACACGAAAATGAGTATCCATCTATGCATGTGTTACCTGCATTTACACTATCCTTCATGTCCTTATTCCTTAAAAAAATTTGGTCTTCATGACCACACCTATGGGTTTCTTGTAGACTTCTTCAAAGCTTCTTCTCGTGAGGTCCATTCTTAGAGATATGCCATAAGGGGTCCACTTTGGAGACTTCTCCAAATACACCCATCACATCTGTTGACATCAATCCCAACCAACTATCCAACAACATCAATGACAACCAACTGTACACCAATTTCAACATGAAATAGTCCTTGTAGAACTTATAATAGCATCCCAACAAACATTGTCTCAAATGTTTTCATGGTGTTGTTGTGTTCAACATGGGATATCTTGCAACTTGCACAATAAATTGGGTGGCCAAGGTTCCCTTTTGGTTACACTAACACTTCTCCTAGTGTTATTTGTAAAGCATCTATATGAACATTGAACTCGATCAACCAATCTAGAAAGATAATAATTGGGACATTTACCTTTTTTTCTTTGATCATGTTGAAATATGCATTGTAACATACCCAAAACAAAAATTTCCAAATTTTTTCTCACATATATATAAACAATATTTACAACAAACAACTCACTGAAAATACTCATGCATCTAACAACATATATAAAACCATGAATGAATGCAGACCATTTGGATTAATATTTACATGGTGGAATAATCATAGATAATTACAATAGGAAACTTATATGTTAAAAGATAAACTGAATGGCTACATAAAAGGGATGTTTTTCGTATCCATAGGATTTATGTTCATTTTATCTCAAAAACAAGCCACCCTTGAGTTGAGGCTATGAGTCCACAAGGAGGTCTGACCCTCTTATTTTTCCAATCTTCACATTCAATAACCCAAAACCTAGGTTTCACTCCAACAACAGTTCCAATCCATCAACTCTCTTCCCCTCAACCTACAAAACCCAAGGAATGGGATCTCCCTTCTCTTCCATACAGTCCCTCAGGCCTCCCCACTTCCCTCCAGGGATCTAGTTCACTTGGTTGTCCGAGAATATCAAAGTTAAGGATTCTAGAAACTCTCATATGCTCCAAGAGTGCTCACAACAACCTTCTCCAAGCTCTTGAGCCATTTCCTCAACAAGACATAGCACCATAGGAACACAAACTATTTTTATAGGTGCATAGGCCACAATTTCCTTATAAAAACAACCCAATAAGTTTTCTTTCCATGGATAGCATGATTGTTTCTCTTATCAACACCCCACTCCTCTCTTTCTCTCCAAAATAAAAAAATAAAAAATGTCTCTCTCCCTACTCGAATTTCTTTCTTCTCCCATGCTTTCTTGATTCACACTTCCTAGGATTGTTTTTATCAATGCCATGCTCTCAATAACTCTGTGAGGTGACTTCACACCCACCCTCTTACATGAATTCAGTGATTGAATTTCTAATAATTCAAATAATGATCTAGATGGTAAATATGCATTAACTTAGATAATGACATTGGTTTTCCCCTTGGACTCCATTTTATCCCCCTCTCTTGTGGAATCATATCCCCCCATCATTATTTTCTCTCGTGTATCCTAGCCAATGGCTATTATTTTTATTAATTATTCATTATAATGATGATGATTATTAATGCCCACTGAGACTAATTGGTCTATTGGACCTCAAGAAGGTAAGAGATAAATTCAATTTCTTTAAAATTGTATTTCTATGCTAAAAAAACATTGAGAGAAGAATTCCAATATCACCATAGTTTTGATGACTTAGGAGGTTAGTAAGGTCTGTGTTGTGGAAAATATACAATTTATATAGCTTGGCCCTTGACTATATTGATCAATACAATCTCTTTGTGATGTAGGAGCATATGACAATAAAAATCGAGATTGACCCAAGGGTCATACAATTTTACCAAAGGAAGTTGGTTTCATTAATTTTACTATTTATTTTTAATAGTTAGGAGGATATCTCTAGAAGGAATCAAAGATATTATGATTTTATTAGGTGTCAAGTGGTTACTGAGTTTTAGGAACATATTTTCTAGTTTAGGGATTTGTTGAGATAACTCATGATATGTTGGTTTGTGAGCCACTCAAGAGCTTTGAGATATATTGATTATTTTGTATTGAGTAAGCATTTGAGAAAGTGTGAAGAGTGTGGTGAGAGTGTGAATTTTGCATAGGTTTGAGAGACCAGGAAGGAACAAAGCATTCTTCCTATAACCTCATTCCTTCAATGTTTTAATAAAAGATCTGTTTTTTATGTGATTATGGTTTCTGTGCATTTGTTGAGCTCTATCTATGAATTTTTTGGATAGAGAAGCAAGTGATTATGGTTGCAGGTGGTATTGAGTAGAGTCAAAATCCATTGCTGTGGAGCTTGTGTTGATTTCGTTGAAGAAAAATCAATGACGAAGATTAGATATGGGATAGAGCCTATCCAGATCGATGGTTGTCATCAATTCAGAGTTTATATCTATCAAACCTTACCTGCGTTGGACCAACACTCCATCAAAGTCCCATGCCTACATCTTGACTCCGAGAAAGTAGTTTTTTCGAACTCTTCCACCAAACCCTCGCCTTTTTGGGTCCCTCTGAAACTCCGATGATAACAATCCAACCGTCCATCAGAGAGGAGATCAACGGTCGTGATCGACTGTAGATCAAAACCGCAGGACAATGGATTACTAAAACCATCATAGTGATTAAATCCAACCATTGGAATGATTGAATCGAAGGCCATATAAATGATTGAATCTGATAACCATTCTTTGGTAGTCCAATCACAATAGCTCGTGGAATTTTGATTCGGTGACATGGAGGAATTTGTTTTTAGTGTCAAACGATAAAAGCACTTCATTTTGTGAAGGAAAGTTTAGTGCTTTGACTATGAGCGCTTAAATTTTTCTCTTCAGACCCAATAGCTGGATACTTTTGGCTTTAAACCAACACTGATTCAGTATAAGATTCACTCCGAGGGCATCGAGTGTTTAAGATGCTAACAAAGTTCTGCTGAGAACTCAGTTTCTTTGGGAATTGGTATGATAGATCATAATTTTTGGTATCAAAGTAAAGGATACCACCAGGGCATGTGCTCGTGAATAAGGAGAAGATTCCACCAAGAAGAAGAGGTCGAGGAATACCAGTTGCAAATGCAAAATTGCAACTGGAGGTGAGGAAACTATGAGCAAGGATGGAAGACATAGAGACTTCCAAGAAGAGGGAGGCTGACACAAGAGATGTCAGTGAAAGTGAAGAGACACCAAACTCCAAGGAAGAGGAAGAAGTGAAAACAAAATAAGAGAAACGAATAAGGATGGTCCCAAAGGTAAGTGTGAGACCAAAGGTAGCGGTACCAATGTATGGAGGTAACTTGGATGTTGAAGAATTGATTGATTGAATTATTGCTCTAGATAAATTTTTTGATTATGAGGATGTAGATGAAGGGAAGAAGGTAAAGTATGTAGTGACAAGGTTAAAAGGTCATGCAGTGCTATGGTGGGATGAATTGAATGTATACATAAATTGAAAAGGAAAATCCAATATTAAGAATTGGGACATTATGATTGCTAAGTTCAAAAGTAAGATCATGCCTAAGGATTACTAGCTGAATTTATTCATACAATTACATAATATCAGACAAAAGACTATGATAGTGAAGGAGTACACTAAGGAATTTTATAGGTCTAATAAGAGGCAAAGGAAAATCCAGTGGTAGAGGAATATTTTAGACTCCAAAAGATGAAGGAGGAGGCTTAAGTAGTTAGTCACCAAGAGGAGGAGAATCAATAGGAAAAAAATATTTCTCCAGAGGTAAAGGTAGAGGTAGAGAAATCATTGTTGGCATGTTTTTACATGCAGAGTATGCTTGTCATTGATGGAAAGAACAACAAATAAAATGGAGAACAGGAAAAGCATAAGCTCAGGTGGAGAAGGGAATAGTATGTAGAGATCAAAGCTTGGAAGGAAAAGTGTAAGCTCAGGGTGAGAAGCCTCAACAACCGTCCGATCAAGAAATTGACTGTGTTGATCATCTAATATTACGGGCGTCAGTCATATGCGTGACTGTGGTGTTGAAGACCATTGGAGGATCGTGACCATCGGATATACAAGCAAAATAAACGACATGGATGAAATGTGGAGAGCGAAAGAAGAATTAATCAACTCGCTAGTTCTAATCATGCAATTGGTCTAGATCATTAGATCTCAGAAACCCAAATATCAATGATTGTGGTTGATCTAAAAAATGATCAGATTAAGTTGGATTAATTCGTGACCATCGGATGAACAATCACTAGATCGATGACAGGGATAGATTGCAGAGATTGAAAGGAGAATTAAATATCGTTCTATTTCCAATCCCGCAATTAGTCAAGACCGTCAGATCTTATAGCCTCAAATATAGAAGATTGTGGTTGACTCACCAACAACGCACAACTTCAAATTGCAGAGTTTTGGTGACGAGTTAAATCGCTCGCAAGTTGTGGTTCCGCAACCTTCCTTAATCATTGATCTACTTCGACTGTCTTCACGGCCATTGGATCACTTTTAAGTGGAAGGACATGATAAGCTAGAAGAGAAACACCGAATATAGATCGAGCCTTCGATCTAAGAACATGATCGATGAACAAAATTTGGTTCACATCAAAAGTTGCGAGGAGGTTACTGTTCGAGGAATATCACTTCAGAAGAATCGGAAACTTGAAAGTCGAATTACCCGAAGCCCAAAAATCCGAAATGAATAAGGACCATCGGATCTGGAGAAAATGCGATGACCATTGTATCACCTTAAGTGGAAGGACAGGATAGGAAAGGACTGAGATTTGAGATCTTGATCACCTGAATGTCTATCAGCCGTCAGATCAAATTAAATGGAAGGATAGGATAATAAAAGATGGAGAGCTATTGGATTTAGTCCAAAGCAAATCTAAATCACAGACAGATCGAGCCGTTGATCTAATATCTTGATCCAACAAACGTCATTCATTTTGGTTCTAAAGATGTGAGGACATTACACTCTGAAAAAATATCATTTCAAGAATTCAGTTTGAGATTTGAAATCCCCAAAGCCCAAAGAGCTGAAGAGTCAAAACACAATCACGACCTTTGGATCATTCGAAGTAGATCTTAGTCATCATATTGTGTGAACAAGATCTCAAGCGTTGGATTGTCTGAAGTGAATCTGGGTTGTCTGATCTATAGCGTAAGTTTGATATTTGAGATTTCAGAAGTCTAGAGACCTGAGGGAGATCTTGCTCATTGATAGAGAAAGGGGACGCAAAACCATTGATTTGGTTGAAAGGTCAAATTCTTGAAGTGGAGGTAGAGCCGTCGATTGAGAAGGACAAGTGTCCGTGGATCATCAACTCTGGAAGATTGGCGTAGGAAAGAAAGAAGGGTTTGAGATTTGAAACTCCAGAAGCCCAGACCATGAAATAAATCACAACCATTGATTTAGGGAGGTTGGATCTGATTCGCAGATTGTGAAAGAAAAAATCTGAACCATTCATTCAAGAGCATCATCAAGATCGTGAGATTGATGGTCCCGTCACATTGCGGGGATTGAAGGTGCGCAGACTTTAAAAATTTAAGGGTGGGATGGAATTGAAACCATGGTTTTGGAGAAAGGGTACATGGAAACTGGAGGTGGATTGCGAGGAGAAAAGACATTGATCCCAAACCACTCTTGGACGCGGCCACAATCATTCTCTTATGCAAGGACATAGCCTGAGGTGACATGCGACAGGGGGCTAACACGAAAAGATCTTGTGCCCACAATGAATTGGTCATGAGAGATCAAAGCCCAAGGTCACAGCTAGTGGTCAGAGAGGAATGTTGTGCCAAGTGCTAGTTCGCTCATGTAAATTTCACGAGGACCTATGGATCAAAAATCGTCTATGTGTATAATCCAATGTCGTAGATTAAGTAGACAATCTAATCGAAGGGTTGTTGTTTCACTTCATGGTTTCTTGATCAATTATGATTCAGTTACACTAACTGAATCATTGTTCTAGGGAATTGGAATTATTTTTCTTGAGTGGTTTGAGATTCTTGACTCAAGCGTTGGAGATTTGGAGTGTAAAAGATGATGAGATAAGAAATAAAGGAAAAATGTCGTGACAAAGGCAGATTGTTGTTTCTCGGTAAAGCAAGTTGAACTATATGTGATCAAGAAGACATCAGGAAGAGAGCATGAAATATGCAGAGATGAAGAACATAAGATGGACAGAGTAGAAATGGTGAAAACAACAGTCTGTATGAGAACTTAAGCACAAGAAGATGTGAGCAGGAACACATTAATGCAGGTAGAGAAGAGTAGTGTAGCTGAATAGTGATGAGACTGGTAAGCCATTGATAAATACTGTATCACTGTAATAAATTTAAGAAAGCAAAGATTTATATACCAGGGTGGTAGGGTGGTGCTAGGGAGGACTGTTGTTCTTAGAGTTTCAAGTGGGTGCTTGAACACAGGGAGTTGTAGCTTCCATCTGGTTGCATCTAGAAAAACCAGGGTGGTAGGGTGATGCAAGGGAGAAATATTGTTCTTTATTGTATATGTTGTTGCCTTTGTGACTGGAAGTTGGTGCTTCCATCTAGTTGGTGTTGGAACACTCAGGGAGTTGGTGCTTCCTTCTAGTGGGTGCTAGATAAACTAGAGAGTTGGTGCCCTTAGCAAGTTGTAGCTTGTAAAACAGAGGTGGTAGCCTCACATTGAGTTGGTGCTCAAAGATAGATGATGTAAAGAACACAAAAAGTTTTCCTATCATTCGAAGAAGAAGAGGTTTTCTCCCTTTATGGTTTTCCTTAGGAATATCTGTTTCTGTATACTTCATGTGTGTGGTTGATGTTGAATACTCTATTTCTTACTTCCCTGAATTATTGTGATCATCATTGAGTGTTCTGTAATGAGTTTAAAATGGGCATAATTTTTTAAGCACAGTAACAACTAATTCACCCCCCCTTTCAGTTGTCTAACAATCATATGTTACACATGTGGAAAGATAGGCCATATGTCTTAGGACTGCTCAATAAATAAATCAATAGGTTAGAGAAGTGCACATGTTGCAGAATCCAAAAAAGAGAATGTGAATGCAGTCACAAAAGAATAATTTCTAGAGGTAGGGGAATCATTGTTGATGAAGAGAGTTTTAATCAAGTTAGAGAAGGAAGTTAAGGAACCAAATGAAAGGAAGAGTTTATTCGGGATTGTATACAAGTCGAGATGAAAGTGTTGCAAGGTTATCATTGACAATGGTAGCACAAACAATTTGGTTTCCATTGATATGGTAGAGAAGTTGGGATTGAAGAGGACAATACATCCCACTCCCTACAAAGTGTCTTGGTTACATAAAGTACATCATATTTTGGTGAATGGACAATGTAATCTAGAAATTCAAATTGGTAGCTACAAGGATGATGTATTATGTGATATAATTCCCATGGATGTCTGCCATATAATTTTGGGAAGGCCATGATAGTACGACATAAAATCTATTCATGATGGTAGGAGGAACACCTATTCTATTGAAAAAGATGGAAACAAGCATGTGTTGCCGCCTTTGTAGGATCAAGGATCCAAAGAAGAAGATATCCCTAGTGTGTTGCTTATGAGTGGAAAAAAATTGCTGCAAGAAGTCAAGAAAGAGAAGGTACATTTTTCTTTGATTGGCAAACCTAAGAAAATACTTACAAGTACAAATTTTGATGATTTTCCTGCAGAAGTTACAACTATGTTAGATGAGTTTGTTGATATTATAGTTGATGATTTTCCAAATACATTGCCCCTATAAGGAGTATTAGTCATCATATTGACTTAATACTAGGAGCAAGTTTACCTAACAAGGAAACATATATGATGACACTGCAGGAGAATGAAGAGATAAAGAAGATGGTGCAAGAGATTTTGGATAAAGGATTGATAAATTAGATCTTGAGTCCATGTGTTGTTCCAACAATACTCAGCCCAAATAAAGATGGAGGATGGAACATGTCTACTGATTCTAGAGAAATTAATAAGATCAAAATAAGGTACACATTTCCATTACCTCGTATTGATGACTTGTTAGACTGTTTGATTGGTGCTAAGTATTTTTCAAAGACAAATTTAAAGAGTGGATATCATCAAATAAGGATCAAAGAAGGAGATGAATGAAAAAATGTTTTCAAAAGTAATAGTGGATTGTATGAATGGTCGGTGATGCCTTTTGGGCTCACAAATGCTCCAAGTACTTTCATGAGATTAATGAATGAGGTTTTGAAAGAATTTGTTGGAAAACTTATGATAGTATATTTGGATGACATCTTGATGCATAGTAAAAAAAAAGAACAACATTTGAGACACCTCAAAATGGTTTTGTTTACCTTATAGAAAAATAAATTGCTGATCGATTTGAAGAAATGCAGTTTTATGAAGAATGAGATGATATATTTGGAATTTGTGATATTTGAGGATGGTTTAAAGATGGATCCATAAAAGTTTAAATCAATAATAAGCTGACCTACTCCAAGAAATGTGTTTGAGGTAAGACGATTCCATGGTTTAGCAAGTTTTTATTGGAAGTTTATAAGAAGTTTCAGTCAATTATGTGCTCCAATTGTGGAAACAATCAAGGAAAGAAAAAATCCATTTAAATGGACAAAGACAACTGGCAAAACTTGAAATTGTTAAAGAAGAATATTATTGAACAACCTGTTTTAGCTTTTCCAAACTTTGGTAAGTTTTTCCAAGTTGAGTCTTATGCTAGTGTAAATACAATAGTAGTCGTCTTAAGCCAAGAACATAGACCAATTGCATATTTTGGTGAAAAGTTGAATGAGGCTAAGAAAAAATATTCTTCTTATGATGAGGAGTTTTATGCAATTGTTCAAGCATTAAATAAATGGAAACATTGCCTCATGCCCAAAGAAATTGTTCTATATACTAACAATCATGCATTGCAATTCATAAGTAGTCAACCAAAAATAAATCAGAGACATGCCAAGTGCTTTGAATTTCTATATAATTTTAGATTTGTGATTAAGCATACCAATGGTAAGGAAAATAAAGTTGTTGATGTATTGAGTAGGATTAATTTAATTTTGCAATAATTTCAAGTCAACACTTTACGATTTGGTGGATTGAAGGAGATGTATAAAGAAGATTTATATTTCAAATATGCTTGTGCATCGTCTAAAAACTAAGTTGCCAACAATAGAAGCCAGTGGTTGAGTTACAAGATACAAGCATGCTTATTGTTCAAGATAAGTAAATTATGTATACCAAGATGTTCAATGAGGGAAAATCTGATCAAAGAGAATCATAGTGGAGGAATTTCAAGATATTTTGGAATGGACAAGACCGTTGCTCATATTAATGCTTTTTATTTTTGGCTAGGTATGCAGACCAATTGAAAATATTTGTGGAGAAATGTAGGATTTGTTAGCATGCTAAAGAAAGAAGTCAAAATGCAGGTTTGTATCAACCACTACCTATCCCAAACAGGTCATGAGATTTGGTAAGTATGGACTTTGTGTTGGGGTTTCCAAGGACACAAAGAGGTAATGATTCTGTTTATGTTGTGGTTGATAGATTCTCTAAAATGACACATTTTATTGCTTGTACAAAAACTAGTGATACACCAAATATTGCAAATTTGTTCTTTAAAGAGATGGTAAGACTACATGGTTTTCCTAACACCATTGTTTTTAATAGAGACACTAGATTTGTGGGACATTTTTGGAGACGTTTATGGAAGAAATTTGGTACTAATCCCAATTTTAGCTCAACATATCACCCACAGACTGATGGGAAAATAAAAGTGGTGAATAGAAGTTTGAGAAATTTTTTTAGAATTCTTGTGAATGAGAATCCCAAGCAATGGGATCAAGTGCTTGATTAAGTTGAGTTTTCATATAATGTCTCACCTAACAAAAGCACATGGATGAGTCAATTTCCAATTTTGTATGGAATGCATCCACGTGGTGTACTTGAATTGAGAAATTTAGGAAAATGGGAATTGAGGAGTTTTGATGGTGAATAATTTGTAGTAAGCATGCAAGAGCTACAGGAAAGAGTCAAATAGATATTGCAGGAAAGAAGCAACAAGTACAAACAGAGAGAAGACATGAGAAAAAACACATGTATTTTAAATTTAGTGAATTGGTAATGGAATACTTGAGAAAGGAGATATTTCCTACAAGAACATATAACAAAATAAAGCTTAAGAATATTGGAGCATGTAAAATTTTAAGAAAAAATTCTTCTAATTCTTATGAAATAGAACTTCCAAGAGATATTGGAATTTCTCCAATCTTTAATGCTGTAGATTTGTATCCCTTCAAAGGGACAGATGATGTTTTGATAGATGAACCTGTAAGTGATGAAAATCATACCATTGGATGGAAGGGAAAACTTCCTAGGATAGTTAAAAAGAGATTGAAACTGTGTTGGATTAGAAAGTGACAAAGAGAACTAGAAGTAAAGACTACTTTGAGTATTTGGTTAAATAGAAGAATCAACCAGTGGAGGATGCTACTTGGATGAAAACAATAGAAATTTCCAAGTATGGTACGAGTGTTGAAGATCTCATGAACAATTATTTTCTTCCCCGATAGTCTGATGCAAGAGCATATGACAGTAAAATTGAAGATTGATCCAAGGGTCATAAACTTTTACCAAACGACTTTGGTTTCCTTAATTTTATTATTCATTTGTAATAGTTAGGAGGATATCTCTAGAAGGTGTCGAAGATTTTATGGTTTAATTAGGTATCAAGTGGTTACTTTGTTTTAGGAACAAATTTTCTAGTTTAGAGATTTGTTGAGATAACTCCAAATATGTTGGTTTATGAGCCACCCAATAGCTCTAAGATATATTGATTATTTTGTATTGAGTAAGCATGTGAGCAAGTGTGAAGAGTGGCGAGAGTGTGCATTTTGAACATGTCTGAGAGACTAGGAAGGAAAAAAGCATTCTTGTTGTAACCTTATTCCTTCAATGTTTTAATAAAAGATCAGGTTTTAGTGTGATTATGTTTTCTGCGCATTTGTTGAGATTTTTGTATAATTTTTTCAGATAGAGAAACAAGTGATTATGGTTGTTGGTGATCGTGAGTAGAGTCAAAATCCATTGCTGCGAAGTTTGTGTTGATTTTGTTGAAGAAAAATCAATGACAAATATTAGATCTAGGACAAAGCCTAGCCAGATCGATGGTCATCATTAATTCAGAGTTTGTTTCTGTCAGACCTTGCCTGTTGATTAATTGGGTTGGTTTTCATTGATGTCAACCCTTGAAGAAAGTCTGGTAGAAAATTTCGGTAGCACAAAGGTATGGGTAATGGACCCAAGTTTTTTTGATGTATAATGGTATGAGTTTTAATATATTTGCAGGTCATCCTATCATAGATGGATAGTACATGTCATGCCATTTCTGGTGGTATGTGGAATGTCACATAACTCACAGTTAGAGAGTTATGGCCATGTAAAGTTGGAGAACCCTCATGAGTTATCTAGAAGCCCCTAAAAGGTAAAAGTAGTAAAAGTGGTTGCAAAGAAGAAATTATTTAAATAATAAAGTGGTTGCAATAAGAAGTGGTGAGTTTACTATTTATGGATAAGTCAAAGTGGTTGCAAAATGAATTATTTAAATAATAAAGTTAGTGGAGAACTTACTATTTTTGGAAAGTAGTTAAGTTAAGTGGACAAGTGGTTATAAGTGGGTTAGCTCTAAAATAAGGAAAGTGGGCTAAGTTGGTTAGAAGGTAACCCCTTGAGGAAGCTACATGAAAGTATAGATAATAGGCAAGGGTCTTTCATTTGATGATCAATTGAGCACATTGAATATCTATTATTGTGTACAACTTATTTCAGATACTCATTGATATATCTGGAGTTGCAAAAGTCTCAGGTAGCATGAAGGGTTGACAGAGAAAGTTTTAGAATTACAGAGAATACTAAAAAACCATAAGTTCTTAGGTGTAAGTGGGATAACAATACGCCATGGTGCATACATACAAGGGATACCAGTATAATAGAGTGTGTACGCACGTCGAGTGTTAGTATAATGGGTCGCGTACGTGAGGTAAATGCCATGGAAATCTAAGGAGATGAAGAAGTAGAGGTTTTATATTCTGAGAAAAAGCTCCCAGGAAGGTCTACAGTGATCAGATACATCATATCTATCCACTGGTTCAAAAGGTATGTCTTATTTCTATAAGTAGTTGGATTTTGATGTATGCAGGAGAAATGGTTATGGAGATTTGAGGATTCTCCCTAGAGAGTTTAGTGGCTGGATGGGATCTTCTATATAAATCACATCTACAGAAATATAGTGCTGGTATAAGTAATATTTATCATTGTTAGAGTTGAGGCACATCTTTTATTTCTTGGCATATGGTTATGGCTTCTTGTGATACATGAAGTAGTTGAAGTATTGAAAGGTTGAATATCAGAAAGGGTTTTATGTCTAGTTCATGTGAGGGTTATTATAATGGTTCATGATAACATACACTCATTTGACACATGAATAGAGAGAGATATAGAGTCTTTGGGTAAAGGATATGTATGAGGATGCATGCATAGGGTACATTTACAGTCTGGATACAGTGATAGGTTGCAGATCTATGTGAAAGAGGTTGCAGAGGGTCATAAATTTTCAGAAGAAAGAAAACCCTAGTTTTAAGAATTCATACGTAGGCTGCATAACATATAGGTCGCGTACATACGTAGGCTACTGTATAGATAGGACATGTACATATGCATGTTGCAGAACTACAGGTCACGTACCTATTATATTTGTTTGATACATGCTCAGTTTAGGTACATGTTGATTGTAGGGAGGTAGTACAGGTTGGCTACAGGTCATTGGTATGGGTTGGTACAATTTTACAGTGGTATATCTCAAAGTGATAGTGTGACAGTGGTTCCACAATTCTACTTCTACATAAGGGAGGTTGGATGGGTTAAGGATAGGTGATTGTAGCCACCTTCCGATTGTATCCAGAGAACATAGGGGGTTGTTGTTGGACAACTGAGAGGGGGGGGGGGTGAATCAGTTGTTACTGAGCTTAAACAATTATGCTTCTTCTTAAAAATCTTTGCAGAAGCACTGAATGATGATCACAATAATGCAGAGAAATAAACACAGACACATTCAGCATCAGTCACATATATGAGAAACACAGAGAAAAATATTTTTYGAGGAAACACAAGCAGGGTAAAAACCTCTTTTCTTTTATATGATAAGTAATGGTTACATTCTTTACAGTATCATACATATGAGAATCAACTCATAATGAGGCTACAACCTCAGCTTTTCAAGCTGCAACTTGCTAAGAGCACCAACTCTCTGTTTTCTCTAGCACCAACTAGAAGGAAGCACCGACTCCCTGGTTTCTCTAGCACCAACTAGAAGGAAGCATCAACTCCCTAGTTTCTCTAGCACCAACTAGAAGGAATCACCAACTCCCTGTGTTCAAGCACCCACTTGAACCTCTGAGGACAACAGTCCTCCCTAGCACCTCCCAACCACCCTGAAATATAAATCTTTGCTTCTGAAACTTATTACAGTGANCAACAATGGCTTACCCGACTTATCACTATTCTGCTGCATTTCGTTGCTCTGTCTACCTCATTGCCTTTCTTCTCACATCACTTACGCTGTCTGGTCTTCTGATTTTGATGCTCTGTGCACCATCTCCATTCTCTACACAGTTCCTCTTCTGTGCTATTCAGCTGCTGCACTCTCCTCCTTCTTCACACCTGAATCACCTTTACCAACAACACTCACAACAACCTCCAACAGCAACAACATCCCAATCTCTTCTCTGTACCATGTATTTATAGCTTCTGTGCACCTTATGCATTCAATGTTCTCCATGCCTCTACATGCATACTCTCCGTCGTTATTCTTCACCTCTCAAGTGCTCTATCTGATCATCATTGTGACTCTTCAGCTTCTTTGGTGGATCGCCCCGCGTGTCCGGTATCACTGGGTGTTATGCTGATATTCCTCAGCCTCTCTGGCAGTTGAGACTCTTCGTCTTCTCTGTGATAGTCGAGCTCACCTTCTCTGTTTCAGTTACAGCCTCAATCCCATCCAGCTGTCAATCGCCTCCACGAGTCATCTTCATTCCACTGGCAGATTCCATGTGACTCTTCTGCTCCTTTGGAAATCACACCGAAGTCTCTTTTCATCCTCTGGTAGAAACCATCAATGGTTACTACCAGTTTCACTGTGTCGTGCAACAGTAGCCCTTCGATCTTGTTCAAGTTCACCTGCACCGTTGGATTAACTCTGAAGGGTATCGTCGTTATTTACCCATTTCACACTTTTGCTGCAAACTTATTATCTTCATCGACCCTGATCGACGGTTCATGATCTTGATGAATCAACGATCCTGATCTCATCGTGATCTCGCATCTCGTTGTTCCTTCGATGGAGATTCTCGTCACTCCCAGTCGCGATAGGCGAAGCTCCGAGATGGAGCTCAGATCAACGATCCACGTTCTTGGTAATCCGACGGTCCTGATATTCTCGCAATATCGCATCTCGTGATTCCTATGATGGAGGTTCTCGTCACTCCAAGTTGCGATAGGCGAGGCTATGAGATGGAGCTCAGATCAATGGTCCACATTCTTGGTGATCCGACGGTCCTGATCTTCTCACAATCTCGCATCTCGCGATTCTTGTGATGGAGGTTCTCGTCACTCCAAGTTGCGATAGGCGAGGCTCCGAGATGGATCTCAGATCAACGGTCCACATTCTTGGTGATCCGATGGTACTGATCTTATCGTGATCTCGCATCTCTTGAGTTTGATGGTTATGTTTCTTGCCTTTCCAAGTCGCGAGTCACGAAACTCCAAGATGAAGCTTTATGGTGCTATGATCTTTCACCACGCTTCCTCTTGATCCAACGGTCCTTGATTAAATCGCAATCTCACATCTTCGTTGTTCCTTTGACTTTCCAGTCAGTGATATGACGATCTTTCGCCATGTGTGATCCCCCGCGCAAATCCAACGGTCCTCCTGTGATCCGGATCCGACGGGTGTCCTTCTCTCACTACCTCGCGACCTCGCGACTTGGATTACCCAATGTTTGGACTCTCAAACTGCGAACTCTTAAGTTCGTGAGATCTCTCAATCTCTCGCCACCTGTCCCCCCAGATGGACGACTATAAATCTCTCGCCACTTCACCGTCTCGCGTCCTCGCGCCTAGCGACTTTGAACACCCAATACTTGGGCCTTTATCCTGCGAACCCCCGAGTTTGTGAAATCTCTCCAATCTCTGCCATGCATCCTTCCTAGATGGACGGTCCTAATCTTCTCGCCACTTCGCCGCCTCGCGTCCTCGCGCCTCACGACTTTTAACACCAAATCCTCGACTCTTCCACTCACGAGCTTCCGAGTTCGCTCAGATCTAACGCCTGAGATCTATCCTTCTCTTCAGTGTGCGCTCTTCTTGTTTTTATTCAGATCTGACGGCCCTCATGCTCTCGGGAATTTTGGATGGGATCCAACGATCAGTGATGCTTTTCCTCCAAGTTTACACATCCTTCTTACTTGGAAGAATTTTGACTCTGCACTAATTCCTCCTAAGCCTACGTTGTTCCTGTTTGTCCATCGATGCACATTCTGATCCTGTCATCTTCACTATTGTACTTGCCATCAATGACAAGCATACGCTATCTGTTAAACATTTTCCAACAGTTGTAGCCTCTTTCTGGTTGTAGCCAATGAATTGGGGCATTGGAGCTTCCCTCACGTTGTAGCCTGAGAAAGTAGGGGGTTGGATTCTCCTTCCAGTTGTAGCTGGAAAACAAAGGAAGTTGGTGCTTCCAATGAATGTAATTCTTAAATACATATAATAAAAAGAATTCCGTGGTTTCATCCCGCTTTGGGTTTTCACGTAAAAACATTGGTGTACTGTGTATGTGTATGATTGATCATTTGTTCATTTTTTATTTACTCTGCAACTATTGGATGATAATGCTATATTGATAATAAAGAAATATAACACTTGCATATTATGGTTAAAAATAATTTTATTGCTCTATTACTGATTCACCCCCCCCTCAGTAATCCAACAATTGGTATCAGAGCAAGTTCCTTCAGAAATCAGTTTAACCATTGAAAGCTAGATCATGTAGAGAAACAAAATGTCTAAAAATGGAATACCATAGTTTGATGGACAAAAGTATGCTTTTTAGAGAAAAAGAATGAAAACATATATATAGGCACAGGGATTTGGAATTTGGCAATCAATTGTATATGGATACAAAGAACCAACAGTTCCGCCAATAAATGAAAGATCAATGAAACTCAGTCTAAATAATTCCAAAGCCACAAATGCACTTCTGAATGGTCTTGGTGAATCGGTATATACCAAAGTTATACATTGTAAATCCGCTAAACAGATTTGGGACAAACTTCAAAATATTTATGAAGGAGATCCAAAAGTCAAAGAAACAAATATTCAAACTTACAAAGGTCGATTCAAGCAACTAAAGATGAAGGAAGATGAGAATATTGGAACTTACTTATTACGAGTTGATGAAACAGGGAGTGCAATTATAGGATTGGGAGAAGAAATTAAATAATTTGTAATTGTTCAAAAGGTACTAAGATCTCTTCCTATGAGATTTGATCCTAAGATATCATCACTAGAAGAAAGTGAAGATCTAGTCTCAATAAGCAAGTGAAGATCTAGGCTCAATAAGCATGGATGAACTACATGGAATCTTCACATCATATGAAATGAGAACTGAACATGAAAATATAGATATAAAAGAAGTATCTTCCAAGGCATCCAAAAGGTCAAAGAAAAAGGGAAAGAAAAAAGAAAAGGAACATAGCAGCAACAATGACTTCTCGGAAGATGATGAAGAAGTGACCAAATTTGTTAGAAGATTGAACAAGGGAACCAATGACATATATAAAGGTAAGATTCCATTGATTTGTTTTAATTTTGATGGTATTAATCATTTCACTAACAAATTTCCTCATAAGAAAAAGAGGAATGATGAAGATTACTCAAATAGAAAAAAATAAATAAATTCAAAAGAACCAAAAACAAATCTTTAAAGAAAATCTTATGCACCAAAGAAGACATCTCCTCATTAGATGAAGATGAAGTTAGTGACAGTGAGACATAAAGAGTTCTATTCATGGAAATATAAGACTCTAATAAAGAAGACACCGAAGAAGAATACGAAGAGTCAGAAGTTGACTACTGAGAATAATTTTTGAGTGCCATAGAAGTTATAAGAAGAGAAAATAATAAAAAGAAGAAGCTACAAGAATAACTAGACAAGAAAGAAGACACTCAGGAACTAGAACAAATGATCAATAAATTGAAGGTTCAAATAGAAGAAGATAAAATAATTGAAGAAGCACTCAAAGAACAGTTAGAAGAAAGATACATGATCATTGAAAATTTGGAAACAAAGATTGTCACATTGAGAAACGATCTTCAAAAGAAAAATATGCAGAACAACTCAAAAGTTTTGGATGACATTATCAACATTCAAAAGCCTCATCTTGAGAAGTCCAGACTTGGATACAATCAAACTGAAAATGGATCAAGCTCCAAAACAACAGAACAATAAACATATCCAAAAAGCTATGCAAAAGCAATCAAAGGGGATAGGAATACTTACAAGGAAGATTAGAGGGACACTCCTCCACTGACAATATTTATATTTCAGAATCAACAACTAAAATAAAAAATAGACCTCAGGAAGAAGAAGGTTTCATAAGAGTAACCCCTTTCAGTAGATCTTCAACTCCTAGGTATCAAACCATATTTTTTGGTTTATGTTATGCATACAATAATTTTGGACATAAATATGTAAATTGCAGAGCTAATAGCAGGAACATAAACAACTTTGAAAGTCATACACAAAATGGTCATCCAAGAAGGCCTATTGAAACACAGAGAAGAAACTACAACATGTTTGAATCATTGAGCACTGAAGTGGAATGATACAAGTGCAATAACTTTGGACACATGACCAAATATTGTAGAATGACAGTCCCTCCTAGAGATCGACAACAGAACAACAATAGTCACAGACATGAACCTCATAAGAGAACATGGATAAGAAAGCACAATCAATATAGAAATGAAGAATGCATACTCTCTCTACAAGATAAGCATAAGAAACGTGGTTGGTATGTTGACATTGGATGTTCAAAACACATGACAGGTGATAAAGACAAGTTTCTTACATTAAGAAAGGAAAGAGATGGATCGGTCTCCTTCGGAAATGATGATTCAGCTAAAATCATTGGAAAAGGAACAACCATAATTGGAAACAAGAATTTTCTACTAGTAGAAGATATGAAACATAATCTTCTAAGTGTAATTCAAATTTGTGACCAAGGTCATAAAATTACTTTCGATTCACAAAATCGCGATATAAGAAAACAAGGTTCAGGAAAATTGATTGCAACAACTGCAAGAACTTCAAGCAACATATATGTATTAAGTGAAATTGGAAATGAAAAGTGTTGTTTAGGAAAGGAAGATGAAGGATCGCTATGGCATAGAAGAATGGGTCACATAAAATTTGATAACCTTGTCAAAGTCAAAAAAAAGGAAGCAGTTAGAGAAATGCCCCAGATCACAAAACCAACAAACACTTTATGCAAGCATTGTCAACAAGGAAAAAAAACAAAGACCAGATTCAAATCAAAGGAATATTCAACAACAAGGCCACTCGAAATTGTGCATACTGATCTAGTTGGAACAACTACAAAAAAGGGTTTAAAAGGTGAGAAATATTGTATGTTATTAGTTGATGATTATACAAGAATGAATACAATTTTCTTTCTCAGGAATAAGTCAGAAGCTTTTGAAAACTTCAAGGTCTACAAGGAATTGGTTGAAAATGAAATGGATTCAAAAATCAAATGTTTGAGATCTGATAATGGAGGAGAGTTCACTTCAAAGGAATTTATGGACTTCTGCAACAAGCATGGAATAAAAAGGAAATTCTTCATTGTTAGGACACCTCAATAGAATGGAGTTGTTGAAAGAAAGAACATGACAGTACATGAAATGGCTCGAACAATGTTAATGGATTCCAAATTGATAGATATTTTTTGGACACATGCAGTGCATACAACAATTCACATTCAAAATAGAGTAATGCTCATAAAAAACAATGACAAAAATCCATACAAGCTATGGAAAAGAAGACCAACAAATGTGAAGCACTTCAGAGTATTTGGAAGCAAATGCTACATCAAAAGAGAAGATGGAAGAATGGTAAAGTTTGAATATCGTGTGGAAAAAGGAGTACTTGTTGGTTACTTAAGTACAAGGAAAGCATACAAGTGTTACAATTTGAGGTTGAACAAAGTTGTGGAAAGCATCAATGTAACAATTGATGAAACTGGTGGACGAGAATTAAAGAAAGAAGAAAATGAATTAGTGGAACGACTTTATGAAGAAGAAAAAAAAATATGAAGAAGAAGTAAAAGGGGAAGATGAAGAAGATCAGACATAAGTAGAAGAGAAAGTTCAACAAGTGCCTCCAAAGACACCTAGAAAACTAGTATAGAAGAATCATCCTTCAGATCAGATTATCGGAAACAAAGAGGCAGGAGTTGAGACTAGAAGAAGAATCCATTCAACAGAACAAATGTACTTAGCACTCTTATCTACGATTGAACCAAACAATTTTAAAGAGGCCAGTAAGGATGAATTTTGGAATAAGGCCATGAACGAAGAATTGGATCAAATAGAGAAGAATGAAACTTGGGAATTGGTTCCAAGACCAAGGAATAAGAATGTGATTGGCACAAAGTGGGTTTTCAGAAATAAATTGAATGAAGATGGACATGTTACAAGGAAAAAAATCTAGATTGGTATATAAAGGATACACACAGGTTGAAGGAATCAATTTTGAAGAGACATTTTCCCCAGTTTCTAGAATGGAAGCAATCTGAATGCTCTTAGCTTATGCATGCTCCAAGAATATTAAAGTGCATCAGATGGACATGAAATCAACTTTTATGAACAAGGAACTTGAAGAAGAAGTCTATATTGAAAAATCGGAAGGATTTCACTTGTCAGAGAATGCAGATTATGTGTGTAAATTGAAGAAGGCCTTGTATGGTATAAAACAGGCTCCTAGAGCATGGTACTCTAGATTGGATAAATATCTATATCAGGCAGGGTTCAGGAAAGGAAGTGCAGACAATAACCTCTACATCAAGGTAACTCAAGAAAGTATTTTGTTAATTGAATTTTATGTTGATGATATTATTTTTGGAAGCAATGATGTCAGTTTAAGATAGAAATTTGCAAAGGATATGCATAATGAATTTGAAATGTCATTACTTGGAGAACTATCCTTCTTTCTGGGTCTTCAAATACGTCAAAGAAACCAAGGAATTTTTATTTCTTAAACTAAGTATATTAGAAAAATGCTAAATAGGTTCGGAATAGAATATTACAAACTAGTTACCACTCCTATGCAAACCTGTTGCAAATTGAGAAAATATAATGATTCAAAGTCTACAGAACAGAGGAAATACAGATCAATGATTTGTAGTTTACTATATGTGACAACATCTAGAATAGATGTAATGCAGGAAGTTGGACAAGTGGCATGATTTCAAGCAGCACCAAAGGAATCCCATGTCTTAGCAGTGAAGAGGATTTTTAGATATCTCAAAGGAACAAAAGAGTTTGGATTATGGTATCCAAAAGGAAAGGATCTATCACTTATTTCCTACACAGATGTAGATTGGGCAAGTTGCATTGATGACTGACAAAGCACCATTGGAGCAACGTTCTACTTGGGTGAGTGTTTAGTATCTTGGCTAAGAAAGAAACTATCATCAATATCATTATCTACAATCGAAGCAGAGTATATTGCAGCAACATGATGTTGTACATAGGTTCTATGGATGAAACAAACTCTGACAGATATATAGGTTGAGTATGATGAGCCCATTCCAATCTATTGTGATAATACAAGCACCATCGGTATCTCAAAGAACCTGGTGATGCACTCCAAGATGACACACATTCCAATAAAGTATCACTTTCTATGGGAACCGGTTTCAGAGAAGAACATCAGAGTTGAATATTTGGGCACAAAAGAACAAACGATATACATCTTTACAAAATCACTTTCAAGGGAATCCTTTGAGTATCTTCGCCAGAGACTCGGAGTAATTTCTATTGTAAAATGAATGCTTTTGAATACTTATCTTATATGTCTTAGATTTACATGAGTAAGCACCATAAAGAGGATAGTTCAGGTTGGGAGATTAGTTTCAGGAAGAGTTCAGTCAGGGGGAGTATCCCCAAGGACAATTTAGTTAGGGGGAGCAGCTCCGGATGGAAATATACCTTTTCCATTTATGAAAAAGGGGGAGAGATTTGTCAGATGCAAGATAGAGATTTAAATGCATGAAGAAAGAGCACAAAGGCATGGTTCTAGGGGGAGCGATGGTCATAGGGGGAGAATGAGTGATACAACTTTAGTATTGCATGATATGAATTCAATATTGCATCAGAGTGTTGCTATCAATGCCAAAGGGGGATATTTTTTATTAATTGGGTTGTTTTTCATTGATGTCAATCCTTGAAGAAAGCTCGGTAGAAAATTACAATAGAACAAAGGTATGGGTAATGGACCCAAGTTTGTTTGATGTATAATGGTATGATTTTTAATATATTTGTAGGTAATACTATTATATATGGATAGTACATGTCATGCCATTTCCAGTGGTATGTGGAACATCACATAACTCCTCACAGTTAGAGAGTTATGGCCATGTGAAGTTGGAGAACCCTCATGAGTTATCTAGAAGCCCCTAAAACGTCAAAGTAGTCAAATAGGTTGCAAAGAAGAAATTATTTAAATGATAAAGTGGTTGCAACAAGAAGTGGTGAGTTTACTATTTATGGATAAGTCAAAGTGGCTGCAAAAGAAATTATTTAAATAATAAAGTTAGTGGAGAACTTACTATTTTTGGAAAGTGGTTAAGTTAAGTGGACAAGTGGTTAGAAGTGGGTTATCTCTAAAATAAGGAAAGTGGGTTAAGATGGTTAGAAGGTAATCCCTTGAGGAATCTACATGAAAGTATAAATAAGAGGCAAGGGTATCTCATTTGATGATCAATTGAGCACATCAAATATCTATTATTGTGTAAGGCTTATTGTAGGTACTCATTGATATATCTTGAGTTGCGAAAGCCTGAGGTAGCACGAAGGGTTGACGGTGAAAGTTTAGGAATTATAGAGAATACTAAAAAACCCTAAGTTCTAAGGTGTACACGGGCTAACAGTACAATAGGGTGCATACATACATGGGCTAATAGTATAACAGAGCATGCACACATGTCGACTGTCAGTATAACAAGACGCGTATGTGAGGGAAAAGCCATGGAAATATGAGGAGATAAAGAAGTTGAGGTTTTATATTATGAGAATAAGCTCCAAGGAAGGTCTATAGTGATCAAGTACATCATATCTATCCACTAGCTCGAAAGGTATGTCTTATTTCTATGAGTAGTTGGATTTTGATTTATGCATGAGAAATGGTTATGGAGATTTGAAGACTCTCCCTAGAGAGTTTAGTGGTTGCATGAGATATTTTGTATAAATGATATCTACATAAATATAGTGCCGACATAAGCCATATTTATCACTGTTAGAGTTGAGGCACATCTTGTATTTCTTGGCATATGGTTAATGCTTCTTGTAATACATGAAGTAGCTGAAGTATTGAAAGACTAAATATCATAAAGGGTTTTATGTCTAGTTCATGTGAGGGTTATTATATTGGTTCATGATAACATACACTCATTTGGCACATGGCTATAGAGATATATAGAGTCTTTGGGTAAAGGTTATGTATGAGGATGCATGCACAAGGTACAGTTATAGTATGGATACAGTGATATGTTGCAGAGCTATGTGAAAGAAGTTGCAGAGGGTCAGAAGTTTTCAGAAGAAAGAAAAACTTGCTTTTCAGAAGGCATACACATGCTGCATAACATATAGGTCTCGTACATATGCAGGCTTCTATACAGATAGGGTGTGTACATACAGGTGTTTCAGAACTACAGGTCACGTAGATGTTGTATTTGTTTGATACATGCTCAGTTCAGGTACAAGTTGATTGCAGGGAAGTAGTATAGGTTGGCTACAGGGCAATGGTACAGGTTGGTACAGTTTTACAGTGGTATATCTCATAGTGATAGTGTGACAGTGGTTCCATCATTCTACTTCTACGTCAGGGTGGTTGGACGGGGAAAGGATAGGTGGTTGTAGCCACCTTCTAGTTGTAGCCGAAGAACATAGGGGGTTGTAGCATCCTTCTAGTTGTAGCCACCTTCTGGTTGTAGCCAGAGAACATAGGGGGTTGTAGCCTCCTTCTAGTTGTAGCTAGAGAATTAGGGAGTTGGATCTTCCCTCAGGTTGTAGCTTGAGAAAGTAGGGGGTTGTAGCCTCCTTCCATATGCAACTGGAAAACAAAGGAAGTTGATGCTTCCAATGAATGTAATTCTTAAAGACATATAAAAAAAACAATTCGATGGTTTTTTCTTGCTTTGGGTTTCCACGTAAAAACATTAGTGTACTATGTATGTGTATGATTTCTCATTTGTTCATTGTTTATTTACTCTAAAACTATTGGATGATAGTGTGACATTGATCATAAATAAATATAACACTTGAATATTATGGTTAAAAAGGATTTGATTTATCTATTACTGATTCAACCCCCCTCTCGGTAATCCAACATTTCCTACATTGGACCCACACTCCATCAGAGTCCCATGCTACTTCTTGACTCTGACGAAGTAGTGTTTTTAGACTCGTCCATCCGACCCTTACCTTTTTGGGTCCCTCTAAAACTCTGAAGCCAATACTTTGATGATAACAATCCAACCATCCATCAGAGAGGGGATCAATGGTCACAATTGACTATGGATCAAAATCATGGCACAATCTATTACTATGACCAGAGTGCTTGAATCCAATCATCGGAGCGATTGACTCCAAGACCAACATAATGATTGACTCTGATACCCATTCCCTGGTACTCCAATCATGCTATCCCGTGGACTTGTGATTCGTTACATGGAGGAAAATGAATTTAGTGCCAAACGAGAAAAGCACTCAGTTTTGTGATGGAAATTTTAGCACTGTGACTATGAGCACTTAAATTTAGCACTTCAAACTCAATAGTTGGATAATGTTGTCTTTGAACCAGTACCGATTTGGTACAGGATTCGATCTTATGGAAGTGAGTTTCTAAGATACTAACAGATTTGTGCGGGGAGCTTTGTTTTTGTGGGAATTGGCCTGATAGGTCATCACTTTGGCCTGACACTTACCAAATCACCAGCCTAAATCATAGTTTCACAATTACATTATTATTTGAGTGGAAAACACCATATATGTGTGCATACATATTATAATGATAGGATCTCCACCCTTTAGTAAACATATAAGAGCTATAGCCTAATATCATATGGGCATTCTAGGCCCAAAACATATATGCATAGGAACTCTAAACCAAAAATATATATGCTTAGTTCAATAACTCTCGCAACAGTTACAACCAACGATCTCTTATTCCTCTCAATTTGTACCACTTCGCTATGGGCTCCAACTACAACATATTTTATATTTTTTTAATTCCCACAACAATTCCAACCAACATAGTCTCATTCCCCTCAACCTGTACCACCCAAGGAAGTGTATCCCCATATCTACTCCATAGTCCCTCAAGTTGTACCACTTCCCTCCATATCTTCAACACAAGGTCAAATAAGAATCCTCAAAGATGTGGTTTCTTGAACTCTAGCTATGATAATGGAATATCCATAATTCCAAATGGTTGCAGATGTGCCTTCTGAATTGCATCTTCTAGATCCTAATTTTATTCTTCTGAGCTATAACAAGTCCACTAGAATTTACCTATTCCATGCCTTCATTCTTGAGCTATTCTATACAACCATCATAAAAACATACACATTGTATCCATTATCATATAAAATTTATCTTTTCCATGACATTCCTCAAATCCAAAATGAGATGTTTATTCAAGAGTAAATTTGTAATCATAATAAACACATATCTGTATGGCTATCATGTGCTTCAAAAAGATTCCATGGATGAGAATTCAGTTCACTTTCCTTTTTTTGACACACTCTTGTGATTCTATCCACTATTCCATACAAATTTTTAAGTTACCTCTTCCTTGCTATACTCACTCTCCAGGCTCAGGAATCCCCTTCTCTGCTACATAGTCCCCAAGGTGTTCTCATGCAAGGATAGCGCCAACTTACGACCATAATCCTACTAGAAATTTGTAACCTGTGGAAATCATAGGTTTCCAGTATCAAAATAGTAGCCTTCTTCTCGAGCTTTCCATATTCAATAGCCATTATCTCATATATGTCATACACACATAGTCATCATGAGATATCATCATAAAAATTTCACTTATTAATTCAAATATATTTCATATAAGAAAATCGAATTTACCAAGCATGAGATTCTCTTGTCATAATGCTTGGCTCTTGTAGAAACATGCATTGGTATTCCTTATGGGCTTACACCATTTCCATATTTGAGACCATTCTTCTTGCAATTTTCTCAACTTTCATTCAACCAAACATACTTTTTAGTATCCCATGCACATTATTTTGTCATTGCACATTTACAATGGTTCACAAAGTGATCTCATAATTGTATGTACTAACAATGAAATTGATTCTATCTATTAATCATATTAAATGGAATGAAATTATCATTCTATGTATATGCATTATCTAGCACACCAATATTTTCACAATGAAATCAAAATTTACTAATAAATAAACTGATGTGCCAATTCCCATGGTCACATATATACAATCCATCCTTACATTGACTCAAGAATACCACATATCTATGTCATATATCCACCACGGTGAGTTGGAAGGTCTAGCCAATGCCTTAACAACTCATCCAAAATCTTGCCAATTTACTTGTTCAATCATTTGGATACATTCCTCTTCAACCTATACACAACATTAGGAATACAATCTCTTAGTGTTATTCAGTGTCGACAAAGAGGTTTCATTCCAAACATCAATTATATAGGGGAAGACCATTAAGCACTTGTATGGAACAATATCCCTTCCATATCTAACCACAACATGGCCTCACACATGACTATCTCTATTGGCATTCATTATTATAGCAAGAATATGTCTCCTGACTTGACTTGGTAATGATCTCATAACAAACATAACATGAAATGCAATTGAACTTCTCATAAATGAGCATTAAACAACATTTGTATACTCAAGGCCATTGAACTTTACATTAATTCAAATATTGAAATTTATCTAATGGAAATATTACCTCAATTCCCTTCAACATTTATGCATAATCAGAAACCCAAATGCAATCCTACATGGGTGTTATTACATTAATTGGTGCTACCTGATCAACTGATATTTTGTAGAATATCATAGACTCCCTTCACCAACCTCTTGATCAACGTTCCTACCATCCTCCTTTGTCTTCATATGGATTTATTTCATATGAAACAACACCATCAACATCTTCAACCATGCTATAAACAATTTTCTTGGATACATAATCCATCATTAATCATACTCAATTATCACAACATCATTATCACATATATAATAGTAGACTATTCACAATCTATAAGCATGCCATATATATTCCCAAGCATGTCCATAACTACTAATGCACATCAATAAGCACCAACCATTTAATCATACAATGCACATGCATTCTATCTTCATTGTATCCCTCATGCATCACTTCTATCATGCAATCCAATGCATATATGATTTCTTCTTCTTATGCTCCATGTAGGTATCCTTTAATACTTCTACAGATCCTTGCAACCCTATGATCTATCATTATTCTCATATATGCACTATTATTCTCTCATCTAAACATTTTCCATCCAAGTCCACTTGACCATTTTGCATTTGCAACCAATATTTCCTATTGGCCACTACTTTTGAAACCAATTGTAACATAGCCAATACCACCAACCAACCACTTAGGAAAGTCATGTTCCATCCTTACCTCAATGGAACCTTCCAACACATTGGAATGTTTTAATTCATATCATTCCATCTTCTAACACTATAGTATTTTCCAAGCTTAACCATCAACATTATGATATCCATAGCCACTATCTCTAGCTATCCATTGACTTTCCCAGATTTTGAACACTTTTCTTCTCTTCATTGAGTAATTTCCCATGAAGCCATGTTCTATCCACTCAAGACCAATTTTATCCCAATGAGATGTTATTTTTCTCCATTGGCACATTAAATGAATAACGTTTATTATCATATCCCTTGAATTCTTTATACCTGTACCTGCTTCAACTGTGCACTATGATAACATAAATGACTTTATTACCCTAAATTATTTTAGACAGAAGTGGCTAATTCATGGCTAGGAATTATTTTTTAAGCATTCCTATTCCTTCTCTTAGAGATGACTCACCCATCCCATGACTCACTCATCATCTCTAGGTTCCTTGATTTTCTTTTGTGGAAATCTCTTCATCCATCATTACATTTCTACCTTCATGGCTATGAAGTTTTAACTTTCATTTATATTCCCATTAATGACATTATTCACCTGTGGCTTCATGCTTCATGTGAGAATATTTGTTGATTTACCTTTGCAATCCATTTAGAATCTGTAGCAATTGAATACTTATTTATATCTTCGCTTTTTTATCCCTTTATCAACCTCATTGATCGACATTTTTAAATATCAAAATGTTTCTTTTATGTCATCTTTTCCAACTAGCTTGGCACCCACATTGTGGTACCTTTTCCTATTACCAAAAGTTGTTCATGAACCTTGTCCAAATTTGGAATCCACTTAAATTTATGGAATTATTCTCTTTGAAGTATGAATTATACTTACCTTTAATAATGATTATCCTATATGCATTATGTTCTTCTTTATCACTATATTAGTTTTCTAAAATCTCAATCCTTGTAGAACAAATATGCACATAATGTATTTCTTTATGTTCCCATTGAAACCTTTTATATGGATATTCACTATTTATTCCACTAAATGATTTTCTCTTGTATCATTCTTCTACATAGAATTTGATAGAAAAAGTGGATGTATTTCTCCAACTTCCTTTAACATGAATTGCTAGCTCTCTGGATTCAAAATTTTTTATTTATTTTTATCTATAATGATTTGCACCTCTATGTGCTCTTCCACACCACTGCATATACACAATCATTACTATCTACACTCCTTATTTCCTTGTATTCACATATGGCATGTAATTCTACCTTTTGGAAATACTTTTCAAAAATTGACATTGTTTGGAAAACTTTCACATTAAGCAATTGTTGTTAATCCCTAAATAGTGGCTCATTAACCCTTAATTAGGGAATATTATATTAGTAATGCTATTTTATTTATGTCGTCTTTAGTCCATTAGTTGTAATTATACCTCCTAGTCTCCTATATATACCAAGGAGACATTTTCATTTTGAATCATCTTGTAATTGTACATTTATGTGGGCATAAAGAGGTTTCCCCCTCGAAGAGGCTTATTATATGAGTTTCTCTCTTTTTCAAGGCGTTGAGTACTTATTCTGAGGTTTTTATATGCTATATTGATATTTGGTTCTTAACATATGGTATCAGAGCTCAAGGTCTTGGGGTTTCACTGCTACATCTGAGACACCTTGGCATGTTCACTATAACTTGTTTTCTACAATATTTCAAAAGGAACAACTTGGAGTGTATTTATTAGACCAATCAAGGTACGTTGGGTTAAAATTTCATCTCTTGAGGCCTTATACTTTCGAAGATACAACCTGTGAAAGATAGGGTTCTGGAATTATCCTGAACTGAGTCATTGCGTAATTTTCGCTATAAATTTTTTTATGTAACGTTGCAAACCCTGAAATCCGAAGGATATTCATAGAAATTAGTAAGGTATCTGTGGTAAAAATTTCAGCTTCTGGATGATCTTAAATTTGTAGATACACCCTGTGGAAGATAGGGTATCTGACTAGTCCTATTGACTAGTCTCAAGAAGGTGTTGAAGGTAAAACAATCATAAATTCTTCCTAGAGTATCCAAATTGAGTGAGACTGGTTTCATTGGATAGTGGACAATTTTTAGTATTTAGGGTACGAGTTTCATAATTTTATTTCATTTACTTTGTGTGAGGCACGCTATACAAGTGAGATCTCCTGGAAAGGCCAAAAATCAACATGTTGTCGGGAGGTTACCGTAAATTCCACTTGGCACATCCAATTTTGATCAAACCTATGGCATTGTAGAGAATAAATATTAGAGAACTACAAAAAATAAAGTTTCATACCCAAAAGGGCCGAAACTTTGGCGGTACAGCAGAAGAAATATTGTCTAGCAGAACCACCTCAAAATCAAGGTTCAAAAGTGATACTTGGCCAACATGCCACCTAAAAAGGGAACTTCTACACCAAATAAGCCTCCATAAAATCCTAATTGGACTCTTGATGAAGGTGAATAAATGCGTAGGGACATAAATGATTTAAAAACGAAGATAGTAACAAAATATGAACTACAAGAGATGGAAGCTAAGTTGGAGGCAATAAATTTCATAATAGAGAGGACACCTGAAAGTGAAAATGTATCCCATGAAATTCATGATGAGGACACAAGGAAGGTGAATCAAGAATGGAGAAACTCTAACTTTGGGTTGAAGACCAACCACGTTCCTAAGATCGACATGCAAAGGTTTGATTGCAAGGACCCTATCACATGGATACTCCAGATGGAGAAATTCTTTGATCTACATAATGTTCCACATACACAAAAGGTACAAATTTCTTCTTTATATTTAGAACCCAATCAATTTGTATGGTATATATGGATTTTTTCTCGTAAATCACTCGTCACTTGGACAATTTTCATGGAAGAAATGATAGCACACTATGAGGATACAAGGAGCAATACCTTCTTTAGCCAATTGATAAATCTCAAGCAAAAGGGTTTAGTTACAGAGCACATTGAGAACTTCCAAAGATTGAATATAAAGGTAACAGATATTCCAGATGAGAACTTGATTGATGTATTCATAGGAACTTTAAGAGATAACATTCAACATGAGGTTTTCCTTTGGGAACCCAAATCATTGGAGAATGCATTTAGGGTGGAAAGAAATGTTGAAAGTTAAAATATGGCTATGGCTACTAGAAGGACCAATCCTAACATCTATAGAGAGAATAATGATCCTTCTTCTAAAACACCTCAACAATTGGAGGAAAGAAAAGAAAAAGGTATATGCTTTAATTGTGACATCAAGTACAGTAAGGGACATAAGTGTGGTGAGAAGAAATTATTCTACATAGA
>JASDQU010099911.1:729370-739407 GCA_032191745.1 Picea mariana | reverse complement strand
AGGTTTATGCTTTAATTGTGACAACAAGTACAGTAAGGGACATAAGTGTGGTGAGAATAAATTATTTTACATAGATTGTGAAGAGGAATAAGAACAAGAACATGAACAAGAACCATCTCAAGATGAAAATGTAGAATCAATTTCATCTGAAGAGTTGACTCCCACGATATCGTGTAATGCATTGGATGGAATTAGCACTCCTCAAACCCTCAATATTGAAGGATATATCAAAAAGAAAAAAAGGTAATAGTCCTAATTGATTCCGACAGTACTCATAATTTCATTCACTATAAATTAGCCAAAGATCTCAATTGCTTTGTATATCCAGCACCAGAGTTTCAAGTAATGATTGTAGATGGAGGAACTATCAATTTCTTGGGAAAATGAAATAAGATCAATCTTACTATGGGGGAATATGTAATGAATAGTACAATGATTGCTATACCCATGGGTGGTGCTGATGTTGTACTAGGAATCCAATGGTTACGATCATTAGGAACTGTGGCTTTTAATTTTCAAGAACTTTTCATGAAATTTTCATTGGAAGGAAAAGAAATTGAGCTAAGAGGTATCACAGGGAAACTCGGTAAGGTGATAATCTCCAATGGCATGACAAAATTATTGAAAAAGGGGAATCAAGGTGTTATTGCACAACTTTGCTCACTAGATCTTCAAACATCTAAGCCATCTATTCCTCTAGATCTCTAAGGGATCATTGATAAGCATTCCAAAGTATTTGAAAATATTCCCAAAGGTCTTCCACCCACTCGAAATCATGATCATGATATTCACCTAATTCCTGGGAGTGTTCCTCCTAACATCAGGCCATACAGATACCCTTATGCCCAAAAGAGTGAAATTGAGCACATGGTTGAAGAAATGTTAGAGGCTGGAATTATTATACCTAGCCAAAGTTCTTACTCTGCACCAGTGGTAATGGTATTCAAGAAATATGGCTCATGGCGTATGTGTCCAGATTATAGAGAGCTCAACAAGATCACTATTAAAGATAAGTTTCCCATTCCTGTCATTGATGAATTTTTAGATGAACTACATGGAGCAATCTATTTTGCAAAGTTGGATCTTTGTTCAGGGTATCATCAGATTAGAATGAAGGAAGAAGATATCCCAAAAAAAACATTCCGAACTCATGAAGGCCATTATGAATTTTTGGTCATGCCTTTTGGACTTACAAATGCACCTTCCACATTCCAAGGGTTGATGAATTCCATTTTCAATCCCTTCCTTCAAAAATTTGTGTTAGTATTTTTTGATGATATACTAATTTATAGCAAGTCTTGGGAGGATCATGTGCGACATGTTGACAAGGTGCTACAACTGCTAAAGCAGCAACAACTATATGCCAAACCATCCAAATTTTTCTTTGGAGTGAAGGAGGTAGAGTATTTGGGTCATATTGTATCTCATGAAGGTGTCAAGGTAGACCCTAACAATATTAAGGCCATGATGGAATGGTCGATTCCAAAAACATTGAAGAATCTTAGAGGATTTTTGGGTTTGATAGGTTACTACCGCAATTTTGTTCGGCACTATGGAAGAATAGCAACAACTTTAACGACACTAACTAAGAAGGATGCATTTTCATGGACTCCAGAGGAAACTAAAGCTTTTGAACAACTTAAAGAGGTAATGTGAAAAGCTCCTGTCTTTACCACTCTAGACTTCACAAAAACCTTTATTTTGGAATGTGATGCCTCGAGAAATGGAATTGGTGCTGTCCTAATGCAAGAAGGAAGCCCCCTAGCTTTTGAAAGTCAACCACTCAAGGGAAAGGACTTACACAAACCCATTTATGAGAAGGAAATTATGGCAATACTACATGCATTTAAGCAATGGTGTCCTTACCTAATAGGTAGGCACTTCAAGGTCAAAACAAATCATGATAGTCTTAAATACTTCTTGGAACAAAGACTATCTTCAGAAGAACAACAAAAATGGGTAACCAATATATTGGGTTATGATTTTGAAATCGTTTATGAAAAAGGGAAGCAAAATGTTGTGGTAGATGCACTCTCAAGGAAGGATGAAGATGTTGAGGCCTTTCTCTGTGCTATCTTGATCATTCAACCCAATTGGATAATAGAAGCAAGGGATGAATGGAAGAATGGCGAAAAAGTGTGGACTCTCATTCAAAGGTTGCAGTAGGATTCTAGTACATCAGATACATTTACACGGAAAAATGATTCACTATGGTACAAAGATCGCTTATATTTATGTAAGAAATCCCAATTCAAACAAAAGGTACTATTGGAATTTCACACCTCTCCAGTAGGAGGGCACTCGGGACTTTTAAAAACCTACCATAGGGTCAAGAAGGAATTTTTTTGGGATGGCCTTAAAAATGATGTTCAAAGGTTTGTGGCAGAATTTTTGGTTTTTCAACAAAATAACATGGAAACAATTAAGATCCCAGGTCTTTTACAACCATTAGCCATCCCAAGTCAGCGTTGGGAGGAGGTTTCCATGTATTTCATCACAGGGTTACCGAAGTCTGAAGGAAAGAGTGTCATCATGGTGATTGTTGATAGACTGACCAAGTACACACACTTTTGTGCACTCTCTCATCCATTCAAAGATAGTACAGTTGCCACTGCATTCATGGAGATAGTTCAAAAGCTACATGGCATCCAAAAGATTATTGTAAGTGACAGAGATCCCATCTTCACTGGACATTTTTGGACAAAATTATTTTCTTGTTTGGGTACTCAATTGGCTCATAGCTCATCCTATCATCCTCGATCTGATGGAAAAATAGAGATAGTGAAAAAGCATCTGAAAGTCTACCTTCGTTGCTTCATCTCTGATAAACAAACACAATGGTTCAAATGGTTACCCTTGGTAGAATGGTGGTATAACACTTCCTTTCATACTGCAACAAAAATGACACCATTTATGGCACTCTATGGATACCATCCTCCTTCCATCACTTATTCTCTAAAAGAAAAATCTAAGTTTCAAGCAGTGCAAGATCACATCGAGCATCAACAACAAGTTCTCCAAATATTAAAGGACAACCTGACCATGGCACAAAATCATATGAAACAACAAGCATATCAACATCATAGTGAAAGAATTTTTGAAGCAGGAGATTGGGTGTTTTTAGGACTACAACCATACAAAAAGATGTCCCTCAAGAAATCCAAGAAGGATAATAAATTATCACCAAAGTACTATGGCCCTTATAAGGTGTTGCAAAATATTGTTACTATGGCATACAAATTGGAGTTGCCAACATCTTCACGAGTACACCCATTTTTCTATGTTTCATGCTTAAAGAAGGTTATAGGTGACAAGATCCCAGTTCAAACTATATTGCCAAAACTTGATGAGGAAGGAAAAATCATATTGGATCCTGAAGCCATCACTAACACAAGAATTCGCCAGCTTAGGAATAGATCCATTTCAGAGTATCTCATTAAATGGAGGAAACTCTCGACTGAAGATTCCACTTGGGAAGATGAGTCTTTTATACAGAAGCATCCATAGTTAATCAAGCGTTGTGGACAACACTTGTCTCAAGGGGAGGGGGATGTTAAGCCCTAAATAGTGGCTCATTACCCCTTATTAGGGCATATTATATTAGTAATGTTATTTTATTTATGTCGTCTTTAGTCCATTAGTTGTAATTATACCTCCTAGTCTCCTATATATACCAAGGAGACATTTTCATTTTGAATCATCTTGTAATTGTACATTTATGTGGGCATAAGGAGGTTGCCCCCTCGAAGAGACTTATTATATGAGTTTCTCTCTTTTTCAAGGCCTTGAGTACTTATTCTGAGGTTTTTCTATGCTATATTGATATTTGGTTCTTAACAATTTCATGGTTCACATAATCCAATTTCCCTTTTTCCTATAGCTTTATGAATCAACCTGATGCTTCCTCAAAGATATTGATACTTTTGTCAGGTTTTCCTATGGATTACCTTTCTAATTGTTGGACTCATTCCTTGTTTTGATTACTAAGCTAAAATGTATGGCTCTCTTAAATCAATAGTTTCACCCCCTTTTATTTTTGCACCTATTTCATTGTTACAAAAATATCAAAGGCCAACTTCTGCCACTGGTAGAGAGAAATCTAGCAAAAAGTAAGAAAATTTTTATATTGTGTGAAAATAGGATTTATGATCACTAACACAAATAAATTTTCAGATTCCAAATCCGATGCCCCAGTAAAATTTTGTATAAATATGGAATGAATGACTTTGTGCCTTTTCATTTCCTCTAGACTTGGAATTTTTAGCGAAAAATGGTTGTCTCCCAAATGGAGAAAAAATGGGAAAAATTTCTTCAAGAAAGAGTTGTCTACATTGATGAGTAGATAAAATGTCAACCAAACAAATTTTTTTGAATTGGTGATCTGGGGTCCCTTTTACTCCTTCGAAGTTTTAAAAAATCCTTGAAACACGCCCATGAATAGTGGATTTTCCCTGTTTGAGTATCCCCATACCAACCCCTTTTGAATTTTTCCAGGATCCCAAATGGGTATGTTCGTGCCTAATGTTTGAGCTCCTTATAGAGTTTTCACCTTTATTTGGGCCCTGAAAACTGAGCATGACCCTGATCTTTAAAAGTCAGCAACTCATGTTTTTTTTCCAGAAAATTTAAGCAGAATTAGCGAATGGACCTCACTGGAATTCTTGTATACATTTTTAATGCAAGCACACACCTTAACTTGTAACTTATTCTAAGTTGAGACACTCTTGTTATGGCCAAAGCAAGTTTTTGGCTCTAGACTTTTTTTTTCTATTTTTTTGTTGACATGATAATTTGGATGACATGGCATGGCACGTGGCAAATGATGTCCATGTTTCATACCATGATTTTTCCATGTCATCGTGCTCCTTCCCCTCCAACGATGATTGACTTATTTATTTTCATCAACGATTGACGATTTCTTTTGCATTGACGAATTCCTTAGCTTGTAGAATTTTGTTGAACTTCAATTGCTCCATCGATGATTGATGATTTCATTCCATCAACAATTTTCAAAAAGGTTAATTTATAATATTTCTTTGGTCCCCTATTTATCCATCAACGGTCAATGAAATTCCTTTCACATTGTCGAACTCTTTAACTTGGAAATTTTGGACCAATCCTGTGATGGATTTGGATCATTGATCTCAAGATCAAAAGAGATACCAACCATTGATTCTTCAACCATTTCCATAGTTTTCCAAACTTATAGATGGATATTGAATTTTGATCTTCTAGAATTCTCCAAACTCCAAATATGAATCTCAACCACCGATTTGCTAGATTTTTCCAAACTCCAAAGATGAATCTTAACAATCGACATGGGATTGATGATTCTCTTCCACGTTTGTCCTTTGATGATCGACGATTTCCTTATAAATTTCATTTGGACTTCGCTGAAATTCGCTAGACCCTGAAATTCTATTGATGATTTCATTCTAAATTTGATTTATACTTCATCGAAATTCACCAAACTCTGAAAACTTAGAAGCTTTTGGCCACACCTAGGATGAATCTGGGCCGTCGTTCTCAAAATCAAATGCATTATCAACCATTGATTCATCAAATTATATTATATGATCCCTGCCTTCTGCCACCATGGAACTTGTCAGTACACATTATCAGTACAATCCATGTCATCATTTGTACATAATTTTTCAAAAAATTTGAGAAATTATAGTTTTCAAAAATTTAACAATCTTTCTGAAATTTTCATTGGTGAACATGAAAATTTTGGTCGATACAAAATGAATATTTTCCATTGATTGTGAAGTTGAATTATGATCCGGGCCATTAGTTCATCAAAATCCCGAGTCACCATTAAAACACAAAATTCGACGTTCCGCCCGAATTTAACTCTACAACTTGCAGATCAATGCGATCGATCATCTCCTAAACCATTATGAGTGCAAATTGGAGTTGAATTTGCTCAAAAATTTTGGAATTTGACTCCGAGCTCACAAATTTCCCCAAATCCATTACATATGAAAATTGTACAACAACTAATTTAACAAATTCATAATGTTCCTTGGCCCATATCTATTCAGTGTTGACCTAGAAGCTTTGGTACCACTTGTAACATATCCAAAACAACAATTTCTCAAATTTTTCTTTCACACATGTAAACAATATTTACAACAAGCAACATGTTGAATATACTCATGCATCTAAAAAAATATATAAAACCAATAATGCATGCATACTCATCAAACATAATAGAATTTGAATTAACATTAACATAACAGAATAAACATAGATAATAGCAACATACAACTTATATGTTGAAAGATGAACCAATTAGATACAAACATGGGACATTCCTCCTAGCCATAGGATATCTATTCATTTTCTCTCAACAACAAACCAACCTCAAGATGAGTCAATAAATCCACAAGGAGGTCTGTCCCTCTTTGTTTTCCACTCTTTGCATTCAACAAATTAAAACCTAGGTTTTACTCCATAAATAGTTCCAATCCACCAACTCTCTTCCTCTGAACCTACACAATCCAAGAAATGGGATCCCAATTCTCTACCACATAGTCCCTTGGGCCTTCCCACTTCCCTCTAGGGCTCCAATTCATTTTATTGTATAGGAATATCACATCTGGGGACTCCATGAACTCTCAGCTACTCCAGAAGTGCTCACAACAACTTTCTCCAATATTTTGAGCCATTTCCTCAACATGAAATAGCACCACATGCACACAACCCATTTTTATAGGCACACATGCCATAATTGTATCATAAACAGAGCCTATTAAGCTTCCTTTCCATGACTAGCATGGTTGGTTCTCTTCTTAGCACCCCACTTATCTCTTCCTCTCCAAAATCAACAAGTAAAAAATGTCCCTCTCCCTATTCAAATTTTGTTCTTCTCCCATTCTTTCTTGACTTTCGCTCTTCCCAAGGTTGATTGTGTTCAAGTGCATGCTCTCAATAACTCTATGAGGTGACTTCACACACCCACCCTCTTACATGAATTCAATGATTGAGTGTCTAATAAGTCAAAGAAGGATTTATATGGTAAAGATGCATTAACTTAGACAATGACATGGGTTTTCCCCTTGGACTCCCATTTATCCCCCTCTCCTTTGGAATCATAGCCCCGCATCATTAGTGTCCCTCTTGTATCACAACCATTGATTGTCATTTTTATTAATTATTCATTATAGAATTTACATAGCTCGTCCCTTATCCATATTGATAAATATAGACTATCTAGCTTGAGACTTATCAACTCATCATCCTAAATCATAGTTTCACAATTACATTATGATTTACATGGATTAAAATTGGGGGATGTTACATGCATGGAACTATTTCATCCATTTTAATTCTTTGTACTTTTTTAATGGTCTCCACATAGGTTCTATGGTCAAGGCATAGCTCTTGATGAACCTTCTTTAATATCCTATATTCCCTAACATTGATATGAATGCCTATACATTTTCATGAGTAGGTAGGTTTGCAATTACTTAAATGTTTCGATAATCGACCAAAATTCCATATTAGAAAATGATAGTGACCTAATAGAACTCCAAATGATGTGCAATAATATGCACTTTTTCAAGTCGAGAGAGATGTGTAGCTATTGACACCTTTCAAACATAAATCACCATAACATATTCTTTGAGTAGTCCATTGATAATCCAATTGTCTAGATACACTTCTAAAAATTTATGTGTGTAGTCTCTGAATGCTATGATGACTATCATGGAGTACATTGTTGGGGAATTCTTTATCTTGAATGGAATCACAAAGTATGCATAGGATCCCCATTTTTTTGCAAAGGCCATTTTTTCGTATTTTCCTCTTCTACAATGTAGACCTAACGATACCTTGAGAAACCATCTGTAATCGAGTATGCTTATTTTCTTGCTACATGGGCTAACACTTCATCACTAAGTCATGAATGCAAGATTCAATTACATATCTGAATTCTACAAAATCCCTAATCTTTCTCATTCCCAATTTTTTTTATCCTAGATAACAATTGATCTTATCGAGTCAAATTACTCTACCATGATGTGAGCATCTTATTATTTTCTTCCTTTACCTTTTTCTTGACCATGGGTTAAGCCTATATGATCTCTTTTTTATGGGCTTGGCATATGAATTTAGCTCTATATTCATCTTGGCTAACCAAATTTGATCCATTTTAGTTCTATAAAATTTTGAGGAAAGGGATACTTATATTCTTTTAGTATTGCTTATAATTCTCAGACTATTTGCTCATCCTAGTGGTACCTAGTTGTGGCCAATCATCTATTTTATTGTGAACTAATATTGATCTTCTTCACTATTAATGATTCTTAATATATTTAGAGATGTGAATAATCTACTGTCATGTATGGTTCTTTTCCCTTGTATTTCTTTAAGTGTGAGATGACATAGGCTCATTTAGGTCATAATCAATATCATCACTTTATCCAGATTTGTGGAAGCATTTAAGTGGTTGAAGGGTATGTTGTTCTTGTGTCACAAATCTATTATGTTGGTGTTTATGGAATACTAACATATTTTGTTGCGATTAAATACACACGACTTAATGTTATTTAGTGCAGAAGTGATTTCTAGAGTCTAACCTATAAATGAGAAATCCTTGCAAAATGATACATGCATTTCATCTCAAGTCTTAATTTATCTCCTTAGCTCTTATTGGATGTACCAATATTTGGATATTAGGCCTAGAATGTGGATAAATATGTACCCATAGTTTCTTAAGATTTTCAACTCACAACCATTGATTTATATATTTCTTTATATGTTTATTTTGGTTTATCTTTCCTTGATAGATCTTGGATATCATATATTGGAAGTCTCCATCTGTAGACTATTATCATTGGGATTCCTCATCAACATATTTTTGGAATGAGTTTTTAATGGAAGGTCTCACTTATTCCCATATTTGTAGGTTTTCAGGAGGGTTATCTCAGATAATTTTTCGATAACATCTCCCCATTCATAGGATTATGGTCCCCAAAAGCTTAAACTTGAAGGAGGAACATGCATTTTTCTTCTCTAACACACTCTATTTTTTATGGCCTTGTAGAAATTTCATCCAAGGTTAGAATAAATATCCTCCTCAACACATTTTCTTCAGTACTTGTTTCTCCTTAGTCTGCAAGTGTGTAAATCTCTTCTTTGCCCTTAGCCTTGACTCTCTAAACTTTTCTCTTAGATGTGTAGTTCCTAAAATGTAGTTTTGGATGAGGCCTCCAACACTTGGCTTCCCAATGTCAAGTTAGCTTGCAATACTAGAAAAAATTACTTTGACTTCATGGGCTCCTTGTAATTACCTTTTTATTCATGTTACTCTAAACTTACTATTGTCCTGGGGAAGTTTTCTTTCCATTCTTTCCTTGAAAACATCCAATATTAAGGAATGTGTCTTTCTTCTTCCAGCAATTTGCCTCAAGATGACATTTCTTCCCATAGAAGGATAACACCTTTAAATACCAATAACTAGTAGCGTGATGACCCTTATTCTTGTAGTAGTAACAAGAAAGGAATGCCTTTCTTGGTGCATACTGTTGATACTTAGAACACATCACCAAAAGACTTCATCCTCCCTTGAAATCCGGCCTTCTTTTACTTCTTCTTCTCTCTGAAATTCGACTTGTATAAAATGAATGTATAATGATGTTTATTTATACCATTTATGTCACTTCCTTTTAACATTAGGGCCGACCTAACACTTTCTTATTTTGTAATTCTTTTCTTTAATTGTCTTTAGGGCCTACATGTACAATTCACTTTGTCATCTTCAAAAATTCATTTCTCCTCAACCATGAGGATCCACGTGACGTGCCACATACCACCGGAAAGAGCATGATGTATACTATCCATCCATGGGTTTTGTATCTACATGTGCATTTTCCTTGATGTCCAAATAATTTAATCAATCTTGTGGTCCAAAACCCATGACTAGGGTTGACATCAATGACAACAACCAATCTTCCAACAATCTCCCCCTTTGTCATTGATGGCAACACTCATGCTCCCCCTATCATCATGATCCCAATTTCTCTCCCCCTTTG
>JASDQU010099911.1:693983-722046 GCA_032191745.1 Picea mariana | reverse complement strand
CATCTAGGATGGTATCTATTGCCAGTTTGTTGTTCCTTTTTGCTTCCTTTTGAGCTGCACTCTTTGGTTTCTTCGAAGCATTATATCCTGAAGCAACTGAGATCCAAACATCTACCCCAAGAGGTTTCAAGTAAGTTTCCATTCTATTTTTCCAGTATTCAAAATTGCTTCCATCAAATGGTGGAATCCCATTTGGCATGTTTCCTTCCATTTCTGCATAGGATCTTCCTTCCAGTGGTTAAACTGTACTGAAGGTAACCTGCTCTGATACCAATTGTTGATACTTAGAACACATCACCAAAAGAATTCATCCTCCCTTGAAATCCGGCCTTCTTTTACTTCTTCTTCTCTCTGAAATTCGACTTGTATAAAATGAATGTATAATGATGTTTATTTCTACCATTTATGTCACTTCCTTTTAACATTAGGGCCAACCTGACACTTTCTTATTTTGTAATTCTTTTCTTTAATTGTCTTCAGGGCCTACATGTACAATTCACTTTGTCATCTTCAAAAATTCATTTCTCCTCAACCATGAGGATCCACGTGACGTGCCACATACCACCAGAAAGAGCATGATGTATACTATCCATCCATGGGTGTTGTATCTACATGTAAATTTTCCTTCATGTCCAAATAATTTAATCAATCTTGTGGTCCAAAACCCATGACTAGGGTTGACATCAATGACAACAACCAATCTTCCAACACATACTATTAGGAAGTTGGCTTAGGTTGATGGACAGTTGGTATGGATTGTTGGTTACCATTGATGTCAATCATTGGAGAGTGATATTGTAGATTTATGTCAACCCTTAGTGATTGATGTCAACCCTTGGAGAAAGTCTGGTAGCAAATTCCGGTAGCACAAAGGTTTGGGTAATGGAACCAAGGTTGTTTCATGTATAATGGTATGAGTTTTAATATATTTGAAGGTAATAATATTCTATATGGATAGTACATGTCATTCCATTTCCAGTGGTATGTTTAACGTTGCATAAATCCTCACGGTTAGAGAGTTATGGCCATGAGAAGTTGGAGAACCTAGTTCTGGGTAATGGAACCAAGTTTGTTTGATGGATAATGGTATGAGTTTTGATATATTTGCAAGAAATACTATTCTATATGGATAGTACATGTCATTCCTTTTCCATTTGTATGTGGAACGTCACATAACTCCTGACGGTTAGAGAGTTATAGCCATATGAAGTTGGAGAACCCTCATGAGTCATCTAGAAGCCCAAAAAGGTCAAAGTAGTCAAAGTGGTTTAAGAGATTTTAGAAGGTAAATAATAAAGTGAAGTGATGGGTGTAATATAAGTCAATGTGAATACAAAATAAATTATTTAAATAATAAAGTTAATGGATAAATTAAAAGTGGGCTAACCCTAAAATAAGGAAAGTGGGTTAAGATGGTTAAAAGGTAACCCCTTGAGGAAGCTACATGAAAGTATAAATAAGAGGAAAGACTCTCTCATTTTAATCACACTTGAGAATATTGAATATATACAGGTGATTGAGGTAACCAAAGGATATCTAATCCTAATTTCAGAGGGAAGGTGAAGTAAAGAAGGCCAAAATTCAAGGGAGGATAAATTCTTTTGATGATTCTTTGTAAGGTATGTTATTTACAGGTCATCTCACCATTTTCACAATAACTTTTTTTCTAGAATGATTCAGACCATGAAATTGGGAGGCCATTGAAGAAACATATCCAAGTAGTTGTGATACAAATTTCAGCTTGTGGGTCGTTGTATTTGTGGAGTTACACGCCGTGGAAAATAGGGTTTGTGGCTAGTCTTGAAACTAGTCTAAAACAGGTGTTTCTGGTAAAACGTCATAACTTCTTCATAATAGATCCAAATTCAATAAGACCAAATGTATTGGTTATCGTACAATTTGTAGTATTTTGTGTACAATTTTCAGATCCATAAAAAAAAAATTCTGTGTGGGGCACTCTCTACAAGTTCGCTCTCTAGAATAAGCCAACATTCAACAAGGTATGCCATTTTTGCTATAACTCCGTTTTTGAGAGGTTCCAAGTAGTGAAGACTGGAGGAATTTCTTAAAAGACACTGAAGAAAATTGTGTACCATTTTTAGATCTTTATTCATTACATGTACATTGTTATGATTATTTCAAGTTAGGGTTGTTGACTAATCCAAAATTAGTCATGTGAGATTAAAGTAAAGTTTGATGAAAATGATAGTCTCTTGTTGTTAAAGTTAAGGAAGGTTTGCAGGTATGTGATCTTATAAACCATGTCTATTATAGAGTTACAAATCAGATTTGGATGATGAAATTGATGAGGTATTTTAGTTGAGGTACATGTTGGGTACATGGTTGAAACAAGTAGTTGATGTGTTGGCACATACATGAGGTGTATAGTTGATGATGTTGGTACATATTGATGAGTCATAGTTGATGGGTAGTTGATACATGATTGGTACATACTTGGTACATGGTTGGAGGCACTTGTTAGTACTATTATTGACACATGATTTATGTATGATGTAGCATACTTGTATTGGTATACTATTAGAAGCACATATTATCTTGGTGATGATTATGAGTTGTCGTGTTATGCTTGGTTGATGCACATCTTTGAGAGTTGTCTTGGTGATTGATGTTGGTGAGTAGATCTGATTTGGTTGATAAGATTGATGAAACAGGTTGTTGTGATAGGTTGTTTGGAAAGGTTGTTGTGACTTGTTATTTGTACATGTTTGGTGCATGGTTGATGCAGTTGTTCATGGTATAGGTTGATTGGTACAGGTTTACAACAATATATCTCACAGTGATAGTGTGATAGTGGTTCCATCATTCTAATTCGACGTCAGGGTGGTTGGACAGGGAAATGATAGGTGGTTGTATCCACCTTCCGGTTGTACCCAGAGAAAATAGGGGATTGTATCCTCCTTCTGGTTATAGCCAGAGAATTGGGGAGTTGGATCTTCCCTCAAGTTGTATCCTAAGAAACTAGGGGGTTGGAGCCTCCTTCCAATTGTAGCTAGAAAACAAAGGAAGTTGATGCTTCCAATGAATGTAATTCTTAAAGACATATAAGAAAAATAATTATGTGGTTTTCTCCCGCTTTGGGTTTCCATGTAAAAACACCGGTGCTCATTTTTTCCTTATTTATTTACTCTACAACCGTTGGATGATAATGTTACATTGATATAAGACTTACATATTGTGGTTAAAAATGATTTGATTTCTCTATTATTGATTCACCCCCCCTCTCAGTAATCCAACAATTGGTATCAGTGATGGTTCCTTTATGAAGTAGTTTAACCACTAGATGGAGATCATGTATTATTATGAGAATGGAGTACCATTGTTTAATGGTTAGAATGGTTTAAAGTATGAGCTATGGAGTGGAAGGAAGAAAGTATTTTTACAGGCACAAGGGTATTATATTTGGCTATCATTCGTTATAGGATATGATAGTTCAAAAAGGGAAACAAATGCAACCAAGAAGGAATTGAAGAAGAATAACAAAATAGAAATGGATTTCATCTGGGAAGGATTACCTAATCCGATAAGAGAAAAGGTTGGTAAATGTTCATCATCTTGTTAGGGTCCTAACCCACACATAGGTAGAACAATATATTGGGATGTAATAAAGGTCAATATTAATAAGGCCTTGCAATAAAATAGAATAAGTCAAATGTAAGAAGACCTAATAGAAGTTTTTGCTTCTAGAAGGATCTTCCTCTAGATGCTTCTTTTGATAGACATATTTAGTATAAATAGGAGTCGAGGGTATGAGAACCCTATTTTGGAGATTATTGTAATAGAGCTCTGCTCGATTGGAGGTTTCCCTCTCGAAGAGGCCTATGAACATTTCTCTCAGAATCAAAGTGCTATTTCTGTTGTTATTCTTATATCATTTCAATGTTATTGTGGTGATTATTCTGGTTATATTGTTGTTATTCTTCCATTTATAGCATTTTATTTCTGTTCTGCATACTTTTTGTATCTGGTATATTACAAGTGGTATCAAAGCACTTTCCTTGGCAGAAATTGTGGGTAATTGTTTTTTCAGGGTAGAGACATATTCTGGCGTCTTTAAGCCACAAAGATATGTTGTTACGCACATAAACTCGTGGTTGAGGGATTCATACATGTAGGAAATACAAGTGGTTCTTAAGCACACATCTATTGGCCACCTTTGTAACCCTTGTTGGTACCCATTCGAGTGGTAGCAAATTAGACAACACATGTGTATAGATCGGCCTAGATTTCCTGAAGCCCTCTTTAGATAAATCGATTGGCCGCCTGATTGCTATAGTGCCACCGAGAACGACACTCGGGAAGATACTCTCTAGTACCTGGGTAGTATGGCTAAAGGTACGGTCTATCCTCCTTAGTTAGTTCCTTGAGATATTGGGTCAAGTACTACTATTGGACCCCACACATATATCAAAGAGCTATAGCACAGGGAAAACCCTTGTCTGTAGAACCCTTGAATACCTAACTCTTTGGGACAGAAACATAAACAAATTAAAATATACAAGATATATTACCGCGCAACTATGTTAAGGTTGCCAAGTAAATAAACATTTATTTTTGGTTAAGCATTTGGGAATTTCCTCTCTGCAGTATTCTTCAGACTGGAGTATAACTCTGCAGGTGTAAAAAAAAAAAAAAAAGTCTGGAATTTTTTTCACCATTATTTGAGACCTATTCCATTGGATTCATATCTTCACCCTTATCACATTCATCCATATCATTTTTCGGAAAAACATTTTGACCCCGCCCACCCCTTTTCAGTTCCCCCATCCTCATGGCCCATACTCATAGCCAAGACTTGGAATCTCTCTTCAACACCTTGCAATATAGTTTCATCGAGACCAAACAAGAAGTGAAACAACTCAGTGCCAATGTTGCTGCCATCAATACAACCATGCAGTCCTCAATGAAGGAAATCAAACAATACCTCACCACCCAGCTTGAATCTGTCTTTTTGGCACTTTGCACCAAACTGCATATCCCTATAGATAACCCTTCCTCCTCCTCACCTCCACATACTGAAGGTGGCCATTCGTCTCATTCCCATAACTTTCAGAACCATCACTTTCAACATGACCTACGCCTTTCGCAGGTGGATGTGAAAAAATTTGATGGCTTAGACCCCACTGGTTGGGTAACCTAAATGGAACATTATTTCTCTTTATACAACATTACAGATGACTTGGCCAAACTCCGGTATGGTGTTCTCCATATATATCAAGAACATTGACAATGGTGGCAATGGAGAAAAACTTCTTGTCCAGGGTATATTGCTTGGACACACTTTGTTGCAGAGATTTATGAATGCTTTGACACTGACACCAACCATTTGGGCTGTTTGAAAAATTTGAAACAATCAGGAACAATGGTAGACTTTATAGATGCCTTTGAGTGCCTGGATTTTCGGACAGAGGGCATGTATGATGCCTTTTTTTGAGAATTTTTTATCAGTGGCCTCAAGGATGAGATTCGGGCCCATGTCCTCATGGCTTGGCCTTAGAGTTGGGTGGAGGCTACTAAAATATCTAAAGAAGCATGATAGGTTGTATCTTCTCAAAACTGAAAAACCTCCTTTATCCCTCACCCTAAACCAATAAATCCCACTACTCCCTCTGCTCCACTAAAGATCCAAAAATTGACCAGGGCTGAAATGGCTGAATGCCAACTCAAAGGCCTTTGTTATAATTTTGATGAAAAATATTTCCAAGGCCTCAAGTGTAAGGAACAAAATATGTTTATGGCCATCTCCGAGGATATTTCATAAGAGGATACTGAAACTCCCCTTGTGTCTAAGTCCCCTGAACCCTCCGACATAACCCCTCCCTCAGACCCTTCCGAAGTAGAACCGATCATTTCCCTTAATGCTCTCACTAGATTCTCCGCTCCCCAAACCCTCAAGCTAATCGGTTACTTCGAGCATCGGAAGGTCATCATTCTGGTTGATAGTAGAAGCACCCATAATTTTATTCATCGCCGCATTGCCCAAGAAACTCATTGTTACATCCATGCCATCAATAATTTCCAATCATGATTGCCAATGGTGGCTCCATGAAATGTGGAGGGCATTTTGAAAATGTGCATCTCCAAATTGGTGACTACCACCTGAAATCTCATATGTTTGCTATCGACATGGGCGGTTATGAAATTGTGTTGGGTGCAGATTGGCTAAGGAATTTGGGTCCCATTCACATGGATTTTAAGGAATTAACCATGCAATTTGACCAGGAGGGCCACCAATATAAGTTCCAAGGCATCACCGTCGGTTCACCTGAGATCATTATTTCCCATCGCATGGAAACACTACTAAAAAAGGGTCATTCTGGTGTTATTGCTCAACTCCATGCCATCTAAGAAACATAAACACCCTCGGTGCCGCAAGACCTCCAAGCCATCATTTCTAAAAATCAAGTGGTCTTTTACACTCCCCAGGGAATCCCTCCTTCATGTGGTGTTCATGATCATTCCATTCCCCTTGTACCAGGAAACCTTCCTCCCAATATCCATCCATATCATCACCCCTTTTCCCAAAAAAATGAAATTGAGAAAATGGTCCAGGAACTCCTTAATGTAGACGTTATCCACCCTAGTACGAGCCCCTACTCTTCTCCTATGGTCATGGCCCCAAAGAAAGAAGGTTCTTGGTGAATGTGTCCTGACTTCCGTGCCCTCAAAAAACTTACCATTAAAGAAAAATTTCCCATTCCAGTCATTGATGACCTCCTGGATGAACTGAGTGGTGCCCAATTCTTTACTAAACTTGATCATTGTTTGGGCTACCACCAGATACGTATGAAAGAGGCAGACATTCTCAAGACTGCCTATAGAACTCATGAGGGCCACTATGAGTTTTTAGTCATGCCCTTTTGTAACATCCTGTTTCCCCCAGTCTGTAAAAATAACTATATTGGCCAAGAACTATGGCAAACTCAAAGATGTAAATGTTTGATTTGACGGACCTTTGCATAAAAGGTCAATGAATGTAAATTATGTTATGGATATGTGTTGCATGACTGCTTAGAGAGGGATGTGCTAAAATAGACCACGATTGCTAATGAGAGGTGGTGGAAGGGACCTGGAATGGTTTCGTTAACTTCCACCGAGCTAGTACCATACTGGTTTATTCTTGCTCACAAACCAAAGCAACTCTCTGATCCTGGAATAGATTTCACATCAGATTGGTAGGTGGGGAGGCTCCTCAAGAGTTAATGAGGGGATGGGGGTGAACCTCCCATCCGTAATAGCCCTCAAACCTGACCACAGACGGCGGAATTCATGCCACACGCAACCTTGCAGACATAAATTGGCAAGAGAGGAAATGTGGTAGGAAAAAAGAGAGCACTGCATGTGACAGGGATCATGAAAGAGACTGGAGAAACCCTGGAAATGCAGGGAGTTCTAAATACTAGGAGAAGGAGAGTAACATTCATCCTGGATTATTTTCCTGCATCAGGAGAAGGAGAGTAACCTTCGTCCTTGATTTCTGTTGAGCTGGAAGTAGGAGACTGAACCTCAAAGCATCATGGTCTAGCACGGGGGTGGCTATTGGTAAATTCGTTTGGGGTCACTAAGCCTATGGTTGGGTGGAAACGAGCACCCCTTTTAGCAGTTGCATCATGCCTAGTAGATCTGATAAGTGTTTTATACCTTGTATTTCGAACTGAATATCATGAATACATGCATATGATTATATGCCCATAATAATTTCTATGTACAATGATTGCCTGGTGTGTTAGACTGGAAATAATGGATTCCTGTGTATACTTACATGCCATAGTCAGTTTCTGTACAAAGGATTAAGGTTGGGGAATGAATTCGCCCCACTGAGAATCATCTTGTTTTCTTAACTCTTGTAATGTTCCGGGAAGGCTCCTCAAGAGTACTCTTCCCCGGGGATTACCCCATAAAACTTGGAACTGTGTCGAACCTTTACCCAGAGACTTGACTAAGATTTGGGACGATTTCCCAAGAACCATCTGAAGGTTCATGTGATCCGGGTTTGGAAACCTTATGCAAGGAAGGATAACTCTCTAAGGTCTCAGAGTCATGGGAGTTTGAAGCCCTGAGAAGTTGAATTTCGTGATTCAAGCTTAAAAGGGATAACGAGCCCAAATATAGAAAGAGATAATACCCTATCATTTGGTAGACGAACGTTCAGAATCCTTTCAGGAATACCCCAGATTTGTGAAGACCGATGGATCTAGAGAAGGAGCGCAGGCATTAACACCTCGACCCTTTTAGCCTTCGCATGTAGCGATGGGATCCCAGACCAAAGATACAAGGATATGACGAAGCCCTATTGACCTTTGATCTTAGCCTTTGTATAGGCAGGTGAGTAGAATTTCGCTAACTCGTGACTTGGAGTGGTCAAGGGTAGGGTTGCATGAACTCATGATTTGCGAGATCACGACGTGATCGTGACTATAGTATCCAAGGCATGGGAGAATCGTTGGATCAGAACTTTCGTGGTTATCGCCTATTGGGGGTTCAAAAGTTGAGGGAGTTTCTTTTCGATTGTAGAAGTTGCGAAGTGCCGAGCGCCGAGGGCTCGTGAAAACATGTGACCCATCCGTAAGTGCGGACCACATGGTTGATAGGTGGTGTAACAACAAGCACCTAGAGAAAGGTGGGAACGGGTGACAGGTGATGGACACATGTCGCCTAGGGAGGAGTCAACCCATTGTTGACTTATTGTATCTCAGGAACTTGTGAAGGAGGAGCATGAGGGATCAACACTCCAACTCATGAAGTCGTGAGATGTGAGTAGCACTAGCATTTACCCCAGGAAGCAGGTGATTGGTGGTGGACATGTGTCACACTGGGAAAGATTCAACCCACTGTTGACTTATCGTGGCTCGGGGTTTCATAGGATGAAGAAACTACACCTTGATCGCTAAGGCTGCGAAACGCCGAGAGCCGAGGTCTCGTGTGATAGGTGGCGGCGACATAACTCATGAGCAGAGTATAGTGGGGTTGACAAGTGGCGTGTGCGCATCACTTTGGCAGAGTCCACACAACATTGACCTCTCATGTCTCGGGGATTCACGAAGGAGGAGCACGAGATCTCAACACCTGAACTGGCGAGGTTGCGAGTGGTGCTATTGTTTTTCCTAGCCTACAATTACATGTAGCAGGCGCTAGTGATGGAACCATACCTATATCGTATCTTGGGTATCGGTTTTTGGAGAAAGGGGGGTCGAGAGTCTTTATTCCTGACTCACGAGTTGCAAAAGGCGCTTGCGCTAAGGCTAGCTTGTGGTCGTTTGGAGGAGGATAAGGGAAGAGAGGGTCTGTACCAGGCCCCATAGAAGTCTCAAGGATTCTATTCCTCGAAGAAAAAGACGGAAAATCTAAGTTGTTGTAGTGGGTGTGTGACAAATTGGTATCAGAGCATGGTTACAACACTTACCCTGCTTGGGCTCATGAACGAATTGTGCAGAAACTCCATTTGAAGTACTCTTAAAATGAGTAACCCTCTATCTTAACCCCCTTCAGCAAAAGCTGAAGTTAAGAATGAAAATTACTATTGTGTGTATGCATTTGAAAAATATGAATTATGCGTTGATTATGAATGAATATAATGTTGACTAACAATAAGTGTTTTTCTTGCACAAAAAGTGAACGATCAACCGTGGGAAACTGCAGATGCATAGAATGGTGATGCACCATGAAGTGGGGGATGGCTCCCACAATAGAGACGAAGAGTCTGACGAAAGGAGAGCGGTAGAAACCCCTCCTGATCTTGCTGAGATTGTGAGAAACCTCATGGTCAAACTACAGAGCTGCAAGGCTGACAACGAGAGGTTGATAAAAGAGCAAGAGAAGCAAACATAAATTAATGCAATCTTGCTGCAGAGTTTATCCGACATACAAAGATAATTGCAGCATGGACCTGACACGAGTCACGCGGATAGATGACAGACAAAGAAAATTCTAAGTCCACGTGAGATACGGAAACGTGGTATTTTAAGTGGCCACACTGGGAAGAGCACCTCGATAAAGGTCCACCCTAGAGATAAGGGATAAGCATCGGACGATTCCTATGGAAAGGAAACTGGCAACTCGGAGGGATCTTCTATTAGAAGAACTAGTTCTTATTCCCGAAGAAAATGAAAGAAGTGAAATCATTCCAAAAGTCACAATCTCGAAGAATTCAAGAAGGCCAAACCACCCTCTTTCGATGGTGAAATAAAGAAAGGGGAGGAAGTGGAGGCCTGGCTTCTTGGACTAAAGAAGTATTTTAGAGTCCATGACTTCTCAGAAAACATGAAGGCCCAAGTAGCCACTTTCAACTTGAATAGAAAGGCTTCCATTTGGTGGGAAGACCTTAAGAATGTAAAAGGGATTCATGAAGAAGACGTATCTTGGGAACGGTTTGAGAAATACTTTCAGGAAGAAGTATCTGTCGAAAAAATATTTCGACGAAAAGACTAAAGAATTCTATGAACTCAAGCTGGGGAAATGCACCATAGAGGAATATGTCAGTAGATTCCTCGAATTGCTGAGGTATGTACCCTATATAAAAGCAGAGAAGGCAAAGTTGCAATGATTCATTAGTGGACTACCTAAGGACTATCAGAACAAGATTGAGTTTGATGAGCCAAAGACCCTAGAAGATACTATCCAAAAGGCAAGATATTGTTACGAATAGTTGGGGCATCGGACAGAACCTCACGAAAACTGGAAGCAGAAGAATAGTTCAGGATTCCAGAAAAAGGGGTTTAAATCCCCAAAATTTAAAAACTATAAAAAGGACTCAAGGATGAGCTTCCCAACCCGAAGTGTACACCAATAGAATTTTCCCTCCCAGAGCAGAAATAAAACTTTTGGATCTACCCAAGGAAAGATTGATAACCTAAAGAGAGAACCCTTGAAATGTTGGGGTTGTGGAGAAGAACATCTATGGAGGGACTGCACGCACAAACAACAAAACAGTCGGAGAATTTACAACGTTCAAGAAGATACCACCGTCAATGATGTGGCCAGGAGTGTGCTGCAAATTTATGCAGCCTCAGATAATAAACAAGCTGACCACCAAGCTTCGGTGGTGGAGATGGAAGGTATGATCACCAACCATCTAGTGTCTATTCTAATTGACCTAGGTTCAAATTTGAGTTATATAGCTCCTAAGGCTGTTGATAAGTGTAAATTACAGCCACATAAACATGCCAAGCCATGGTTAGTATAGTTATCCACTGGCACCAAAAGAAAGGTAGTGGAGGTCATACCAGCTTGCCAATTCACTATGGGTAAATTCCCCACCCAAGCAACCCTTAACATACTACCCCTAGGATCATATGACCTGTTGATTGGAATGGACTGGCTAGTGACATATAAAGAGAGACTGGACTGTTACCATAAAACTTTAGAATGTGTAGGTGAAGAAGGAAGAAGGACAACCCTTCGAGGGATCCAAAAACCTGTCTCGATGAGACGAATATCAACCCTTCAAATGAGAAAGTATTGCAGAAAGGGATGTCTACTTTATGCGATACAGGTGTTGGAATCAGTTCAAGATGACAAACCAAGCCTCGAAGACCACCCCACACTAAGNTTTAGAATGTGTAGGTGAAGAAGGAAGAAGGACAACCCTTCGAGGGATCCAAAAACCTGTCTCGATGAGATGAATATCAACCCTTCAAATGAGAAAGTATTGCAGAAAGGGATGTCTACTTTATGCGATACAGGTGTTGGAATCAGTTCAAGATGACAAACCAAGCCTCGAAGACCACCCCACACTAAGAGAATATAGAGATGTACTTCTGGAAGAGGTACCGGGTCTACCTTTGAGAAGGGACATTGATTTCTCGATAGAACTTGCACCGGGAGTGGTGCCAATGTCTAGGACACCCTACACGATGAGCACACCCGATCTAGTTGAGCTTAAATTACAACTAAAAGAAATGATGGACAAAGGCTATATCCGGCCCAGCGTGTCTCCATGGGGAGCACTAGTTCTGTTTGTAAAGAAGAAATATGGTACCCTTCGACTATGCATAGATTATAGACAACTAAACAAGGTAACCATAAAGAACAAGTATCCCTTACCCAGGATTGATGACCTGTTCTATCAATTGGGAGGTGCTTCCATATTCTCAAAGGTTTACTTGAGATGTGGATACCATCAAGTCCAAATCAAGGGTGAAGACATCCACAAAACTGCCTTCAGGATGAGATATGGTCACTATGAGTTTTTGGTAGTACCATTCGGATTAACCAATGCCCCTGCCACTTTTATGTGCTTGATGAACAATGTGCTCAGCAAATTCCTAGACAAATTTGTACTGGTTTTTATTAAGGATGATTTTAAGGATGGAAATTTATTTTAAAATGTAGAAGCCTTGGTGAATCTTACTAATCCTTCATATGCCAACTATAAATGTTCAGCGATATTTTTATAAAAATATTCAAATTTCTAAGGATTTTATATAGTTTTTATAAAATTTTGGCAATTTTTAAGGTAAAATCATTTTATCCTATAGAATTTGGGCGAATAATTTTTAAAATAGCGAGTCTCGTTTTTGGAAAAACCATGGAAAATTAGCCTATCAGCGAAATTTAGCCCCTAAAATCATCCATGGTTTTTATTGACGATATATTAATTTACTCCAAGAATAGAGAGGAACATGAGGAACATCTAATACTTGTGCTTCAAGTGTTAAGAGAACATCATCTCTATGCCAAATTTAGCAAGTGCAACTTTTTCCAGAAGCAAATACATTACTTGGGCCATGTCATATCTGAAGAAGGAGTAGCAGTAGACCCTGACAAGACCAAGTCTATCATGGAGTGGCATACCCCAAAGGACGTTTTAGATATCAGATCCTTTATGGGCTTAGCAGGATACTACAAGAGATTTATAAAAGGATTCTCCAAGATTGGTTGTCCAATCACTACCCTCCAGAAGAAGGGAGCTAAATTCACGTGGACACAAGAATGTGAAGAAATATTTCAATCCCTAAAACATTTACTGACCCACGCACCCGTGTTGAAGATCACCGATCCCGAAGCTGACTTCCTCATGTGCACAGATGCCTGCAAGGATGGGCTCGGATGATTCCTTATGCAAGGAGGAAGTGTAGTCTGCTATGAATCCCGAAAATTGAATGAGCATGAAGTCAACTATGTGACCCATGATCTAGAGCTTGCCAGCATAGTGCACGCCTTAAAAATGTGGAGACAATACCTCATGGGAAGGAAATTTGTGCTTATGACAGGCCACTGTGGATTGCAATATCTGTTTGACCAACCAAAGCTCAATGCCAGACAAGCTAGGTGGACGGCCCTCCTTAGTGAGTTTGATTTTGAAATCAAACATGTTAAAGGAAAGAAAAATAAGGTGGTTGATGCCCTTAGCAGAAGTATGAAAACAATTCATCTGGCAGCGGTGAGCACCTGCGAGACGAATGTCAAGGAAAGAGTCAGGAATGCACAAGAAACAGACACATTCTTCCAGACTGTGACCTCGTACCTAGAGCAAGAACCCACAGGAATAAAGTATGAAGGCTACCAGTTGATAGATGGAGGTCTGCTAACTTACAAAAATAGATTGTATATTCTAGAATGTGATGACTTGAAGAGGTTCATAATGGATGAACTACATAAAAGACCATATACTAGTCATCCCGGATACCAGAAGATGATCACAACCACCAGGAAACAATTCTATTGGCATGGATTGAAGAAAGACATAGCTGAGTACTTAGCCAAATGCATAGAATGCCAACAGGTTAAATCAGAACACCGACACCTAGCAGGATTATTACAACCTCTACCAATCCCGTAATGGAAGTGGGAAATCATTTCCATGGACTTAATCAACGGATTACCAACATCGACCAAACAGAATGATGCCATCATGGTAGTGGTGGATAAATTGAGCAAGTCTGCCCATTTTATCCCTATCAAATCGAATTGCAAGGCAATAGATATCGCCAGCATATTCATGAAGGAGCTATTTAGACTACATGGTATGCCTAAAGAGATTGTGTCTGACAGAGACACAAAATTTACTTCCAGCTTTTGGAAATCCTTGATGGTTGTTCTAGAGACCAAATTACTGTTTAGCACCGCCTATCATCCTCAAACAAATGGACAGATGAAAAGAGTGAACCAAATATTGGAAGACATGCTAAGAATGCATGTAATGGATCAACCCAAGAAGTGGGAAGATTACCTACCACTGGTGGAATTTGCCTACAATAACGGCTACCAAGAATCCCCGAAGATGAGTCCCTTTGAAGTCCTCTATGGTAGACCGTGCAACACCCCAGTTAGCTGGAGCAACCCAGTAAACATAATTACTATTGGACCCAACATGTTGAAAGAAATGGAACAACAAGTAACTCATATCAAACAAAATATAAAGGTCGCTCAGGACAGACATAAAATTTACGCCGACTGAAAGAGAACTCCAAGAGAATTCAAGACGAGAGACCACATATATCTCATAGTTAGGACCAGGAAGAGTTCCCTGAGGATGGGAGCTTGTGCCAAGTTGGCACCTTGGTATTTTGGACCCTTTGAAGTACTAGATAGAGTGGGACCTGTAGCCTATAGGCTATCCCTTCCTCCCACAGTAAAAGCACATAATGTTTTCCATGTTTCATTATTGAAGAAATATGTACATGATTCTAATCATATAATTGACTGGTCTTTGATCTAGGTGTAATTGGAGGGAGATTTCCTAATAGAACTTCAATGCATACTGGATAGAAAGGAAACCCCACTCAAGAACCGAACCATTGCACAGGTCAAGGTGCAGTGGAAACATTTGGCCCAGATGAAGCTACGTGGGGAATGGAAGATGCCATGAAACAGGCATATCCCATTTTGTTTACTTCTGTACATACACATCATATTGATAGATAGAAAATCGAGGAAGATGTTCCTTTAAGGGGGAGGGAATTGTAACACCCTGTTTCCCCCAGTCTATAAAAATAACTATATTGGCCAAGAACTATGGAAAACTCAAAGATGTGAATGTTTGATTTGACAGACCTTTGCATAAAAGGTCGATGAATGTAAATTATGTTATGGATATGTGTTGCATGACTGCTGGGAGAGGGATGTGCTAAAAGAGACCACGATGGATAATGAGAGGTGGTGGAAGGGACCTGGAATGGTTGGGTTAACTTCCACCGAGCCAGTACCGTACTGGTTTATACTTGCTCACAAACCAAAGCAGCTCTCTGGTCCTGGAATGGATTTCCCGTTAGATTGGTAGGTGGGGAGGCTCCTCAAGAGTTAATGAGGGGATGGGGGTGAACCGCCCATTCGTAACAGCCCTCAGACCTGACCATGGACGGTGGAATTCGTGCCACATGCAACCTTGCAAACATAAATTGGCAAGAGAGGAAATGTGGTAGGAAAAAAGAGAGCAGTGCATGCGATAGGGATCGTGAAAGAGACTGGAGAAACCATGGAAACGTAGGGAGTTATGAATACTAGGAGAAGGAGAGTAACCTTCGTCCTGGATTATTTTCCTACATCAGGAGAAGGAGAGTAACCTTCGTCCTTGATTTCTGTTGAGCTGGAAGTAGGAGACTGGACCTCAAAGCATCATGGTCTAGCTCAGGGGTGGCTAGTGGTAAATCCGTTTGGAGTCACTGAGCCTATGGTTGGGTGGAAAAAAGCACCCCTCTTAGCAGTTGCATCACGCTTGGTAGATCTGATAAGTGTTTTATACCTTGTATTTCGAACTGAATATCATGAATACATGCTTATGTTTATATGCCCATAATAATTTTTGTGTAGAATGATTGCCTGGTGTGTTAGACTGGAAATAATGGATTCCTATGTATACTTACATGCCATAGTCGGTTTCTGTACAAAGGATTAAGGTTGGGGCATGAATTCTCTCCACTAAGAATCGTCTTGTTTGCTTAACTCTCATAATGTTCCGGGAAGGCTCCTCAAGAGTACTCTTCCCCAGGGATTACCCCATAAACCTTGGAACCGTGTCGAACCTTTACCTAGAGACTTGACTAAGATTTGGGACGATTGCCCAAGAACCATCTAAAGGTTCATGTGATTTGGGTCTGGAAACCTTATGCAAGGAAGGATATCTCTCTAAGGTCTTGGAGTCGTGGGAGTTTGAAGCCCCAAGAAGTTGAATTTCATGATTCAATCTCAGAAGGGATAGCGAGCCCAATTATAGAAAAAAAGAATACCCTATCATTTGGTAGATGAACAGTTGAAATCCTTTCGGGAATACCTCAAATCTGTCGAGACTAATGGATCTAGAGAAGGAGTGCAGGTGTTAACACCTCGACCCTTTCAACCTTCGTATGTAGCGATGGGATCCCAGACCATAGATCCAAGGATTTTCCAGAGCCCTATTGACCATCGATCTTAGCCTTTGTATAGGTAGGAGAGTAGCATTTTGCTGACTCGTGACTTGGAGTGGTCAAGGGTAGGGCTGCATGAACTCACGATTCGTGAGATCACATTGTGATCATGACCGTTGGATCCAAGGCATGGGAGAACCGTTGGATCAAAAATTTCATGGTTATCGCCTATCGGGGGTTCGAAACTTGAGGGAGTTTCTTTGTAGAAGTCACGAAGTGCCGAGCACCGAGGGCTCGTGCAAAAACATGACCCATCTGTAAGTGGGGACCGCGTGGTTGACAAGTGGCGTAACAACAAGAGCCTAGAGAAAGGTGGGAATGGGTGATAGGTGATGGACACATGTCGCCTTGGGAGGAGTCAACCCATTGTTGACTTATCGTATCTTGAGAACTTGCAAAGGAGGAGCATGAGGGATCAACACTCCAATTCACGAAGTCGCGAGATGTGAGTAGCGCTATTATTTAGCCTAGGAAGCGGGTGACCGGTGGTGGACACGTGTCACACTGGGAAAGAGTCAACCCACTGTTGACTTATCGTGGCTCGGGGTTTCGCAGGATGAAGAAGCTACACCTTGATCGCTAAGGCCATGAAATGCCGAGAGCCGAGGTCTTGTGCGACGGGCGACGGCGACACGGCTCATGAGCAAAGTATAGCGGGGTTGACAAGTGGCATGTGTGCGTCACTTTGGCAGAGTCCACGCAACATTGACCTCTTGCGTCTCGGGGATTCACGAAGGAGGAGCACGAGAGCTCAACACCTCAAATAGCGAGATTGTGAGTGGTGATAGTGTTTGGCCTAGCCTACTGTTACATGTAGCAAGCGCTAGTGAGGAGGGATCCATACCCATATAGTATCTCGGGTATCGGTGTTTGGAGAAAGGGGAGTCGAGAGTCTTGATTCCCGACTCGTGAGTTGCAAAAGGTGCTTGCGCTAAGGCTAGCTTGTGGTAATTTGGAGGAGGATAAGGGAAGAGAGGGTCTGCGTCAGGCCCCATAGAAGTCTCAAGGATTCTGTTTCTCGAAGAAAAAGATGAAAAATCTAAGTTGTTGTAATGGGTGTGTGACACCTTTGGCTTGTGTAATTCCCCTTCCACCTTCCAAAGCCTCATGGATCATGTCTTCCATCCCTTTCTCCATCATTTTGTCTTAGTTTTGTTTGATGATATCTACATCTATAGAAAGACTTGGACAAAACATCTTGCTCATGTGGATCGAGTTCTCCATCTACTCTCTCAGCACCAACTCTTCCTTAAATAGTCTAAATGTGCTTTTGGCGCCTCAGAAGTAGAGTACTTGGGTCATCTGGTTGGCAAGGATGATGTTAGGGTGGATCCTAAAAATATTGAAGCTATGCAATACTAGCCTCACCCAAAGACTCTTAAAATCTTGCATGTATTTCTAGGCTTAACAAGTTATTATCGCAAGTTTGTTAAGAATTACAAAAATATTGTAGCACCTGTCACTTCTCTCCTAAAAAAGAACTCTTTCACTTGGACTCCAGTTGCTGCTCAATCTTTTCAAACCTTGAAGATGGCCATGTGCACCACTCCAGTCTTGGCCCTTCCTGATTTCACAAAGACCTTTGTCTTGGAATGTGATGCTTTAGGGAAATGAATTGGTGATGTCCTTATGCAAGAGGGTCGACCTTTGGCCTTTACTAGCAAGCAACTATCTAAAATGAATATGGGAAAATCTATCTATGAAAAGGAAATGTTGGCTATTCTACATGTCGTTGATTTGTGGCACCCTTATCTATTGGGGCAACACTTCCAAATTAAGACAGACCATCAAAGCCTCAAGTATTTTTTGGAACAATGCATTTCCTCCTCGGAGCAACAAAGATGGGTAATTAAGTTATTCGGATATGATTATGAGATCATTTACAAGAAAGAAAAATAAAATGTGGTTGCGGATGCACTTTCCTACAAATTTGAAGATGAAGGATCCCTTTTTTCTCTTTCCTTCATTGTACCATATTGGCTCTAAGATGTTTGCCAGGAATGGCTACAAGATCCCAAAAGTTTGCAGCTAATCCAAAAATTGCAGTCCAGTGCTCCAGCTCCCCCAGGGTACTCTTGGCTCAATGATGAGCTTCGATACAAAGACCATTTGTATTTAAGTAAACAATCAAAACTTAAATCCATGGTACTTTCGGAGCTTCATGCTACACCGACAGCAAGGGACTCCGGGTTCACCAAAACCTATGATAGGGTCAAACGTTCTTTTTTTCTAGGATGGTATGAAATAGGAAATTCATAATTTTGTTGTTGAATGTGATGTGTGTCAATGCAACAAGGGAGAAACAGTCAAATCTCTAGGCACACTACAACCTCTCCCGATTCCAGCTGCTATTTGGAAGGACATCTCTATTGATTTTATTATAGGCTTACCCAAATCAGGAAATAAATCAACCATCATGGTGGTTGTTGATCACCTTTCCAGGTATGCTCATTTATGCACTCTTCGACACCCATTTACAACATCCACGGTGTCTCAAATTTTCATGGATCAAGTATTCAAGCTCCATGGCGTGCCACACTCTATTTTTTCTGATCGCGACCCAAATTTCACAAGCAATTTTTGGCAAGAACTGTTCAAGCTACAAGGAACCCAATTGCATATCAGTATAGCTCATCATCCCCAGATTGATGGCCAAACAGAAGTTTTCAACAAGTGTTTGGAAACATATTTGAGGTGTTTTGCCTCAGAAAAGAAAAATCAGTGGGCTCAATGGTTACCCCTAGCTGAATGGTGACACAACACTTCATACCATACAACTACATGCATGACTCCTTTTGAAGCAGTATATGGACAGAAGCCACCTTCAGTTCTCTCATACTTACCTGGTGTCTCAAAGGTCTAGGAGGTTGACCAAACACTTATAGTTCGAGAGGATATTCTCGATACCCTCAAAGAGAATTTGGTCATGGCATAGAATCGCATGAATCAACAAGGAGATCAAGGTCTCTCTGAACGTCAATTGAAGAAGGGGATCAGGTGTTTCTTTGCCTGCAACCTTACAAGCAACATTCCCTCAAGGCCGAGCATTGTCAGAAGCTAGCACCCAAATTTTATGGTCCTTATACAGTTCTCAATCATGTGGGACAGGTTGCCTATCAGTTAGCTTTTCCCAGTCATTCAAAGCTACATCCTATTTTTCATGTTTCCTGCTTAAAGAAGGTGATCGGAACTAAGTGCGAAATTCAAACCAACCTTCCCGAGTTAGCCAAAGAAGGATCCATTTGGCTACATCCACAAATAGTTTTGGACCAGCGTGAGCGTGGCTTGCATCAGAGAACCATAAAGGAAGTGTTAATCCAGTGGAAAGATACAACTCCAGTAGATGCCACTTGAGAACCAGCTACCATTCTGCAGTGATTTCCACATATCAAGCCTTGAGGACAAGGTTATTTTTAAGGGGGAGGACATGTTAGGGTCCTAACCTGCACATAGGTAGAAAAATATATTTGGATGTAATAAAGGTCAATATTAATAAGGCCTTGCAATAAAATAGAATAAGTCGAATGTAAGAAGACCTAATAGAAGCTTCCGCTTCTAGAAGGATCTTCCTCTAGATGCTTCTTTTGATAGACACATTTAGTATAAATAGGATTCAAGGGTATGAGAACCCTAGCTTGGAGATTATTGTAAAAGAGCTCTGCTCGACTAGAGGTTTCCTCCTCGAAGAGGCCCATGAACATTGCTCTCAGAATCAAAGTGCTATTTTTGTTGTTATTCTTATATCATTTCAGTGTTATTGTGGTGATTATTCTGGTTATATTGTTGTTATTCTGCCATTTCTAGAATTTTATTTTTGTTCTGCATACTTTTTATATCTGGTATATTACACAGCCAAAGAACTTTGGGATAAGTTACATTACATATATTCTTCACCCATCACATATTCATAAAATGCCAAAGAAGATGCAGGTATAAATCAAGAAGAAATATGTTCACCATGTCAAACATATTCAGAAGATGAAGAGTACATAATCAATAGAGGTATGTTGTTTTTCTTTAATTGTGAAAAATGCAGACATCTTGAAATAGAATGCCATGAAGGAAATGAGACAGAAAAACAAATTGAAAAAAGAAGACAATTATGAGGCAAAATTGATTAGTGCTTTAGATGAACTAAGAAAAGAAAACAAGTCACTCAAGAAAGAATTGATGAAACAAAAGGAAAGTGTTCACATTTTTGAAGAAGCCCAATAGGTCATCGAGAACTTAAGAAATCAACTAGAAGAAGCCAGAAAGATCAAAGAAAATCTTGAATATAAAAAGAAGTGTTTGGAAGCCAGCATAGCAACAAAGAAGGAAGAAGCAGAAATGAGAGAGAAGATATTGACAGATCATCTTAAGGAAAGAACTAACAATCTAAAACAACTTGGGTCAGAGTTTGGTCAAGAAGAAAAAGTACTTGAAGAAGAAATAATTGCATTAAAAATTCATCTTGAAGAAGCGAAGAGAACATAAGAAGTCATGAAGTATCATATACAAGAAAGTATGGATAAGAAAATAGGAAGAACAAGTGAACAAAGACTAGGTACCAGAGATCGCAATATTGGAAATAAAACGAGATGAAGAAAATTATATAGAGAAAAAAAAAATATGTCAAATACATAAAGGTTTGGAAAATGACTAAAAGAAAGGAAGGACAAATAAATAAGGAACAAGTTCAATAGATTGTACTTTCAAGAATTGTAGTGAAAGATGAATTCATAGACAGAAAGAAAGAAGTCAGAGCTCAGAGAGATAATGAATCTACCAATGAAGATGATGATTAATACACATCAGAGTAGGAATTGTTCTGAGCCATTCATCTTAGAGACTCCCAGGTAATATGAATATTAGACATGGAGAGTCTATGTGATAGCTGTGATAGACCAAAGAACCATCGTTCGAACAACTTGTAGAGTTTGAGAAGACAGATTCAGAGCAGTGAGTTAGTAGAAGTACAATTTGATAGATTAATCAAGACTTCATGATAGTATAGTGATAAATGGGTCAATATTATGGACAATTGTGCAAATAGAGTCTTGGAAAGTATGGATAGAGATTTATCATATGAAAAGGTAAATTCTTGGAGAGAGAGCATAGAGGCATGTTTCCAAGGGGAGTGATTTTCACAAGAGAATAATGAGCGATACAACTTCAGAGTGATACCCTTTGTCAAAGGAGGAGATGTTATTCATATGAAGGGAGAGAGAGTCATTACAGGCTTATAAACAAAAACAAAAATCAAAGTCATGTAGATAGGGGGAGAAAATCCCAAGGAGAGTTCAGTTAGGGGAAGCAACCCCAAAGGGAGATACCCTTTTCCATTGATGTCAAAGGGGGAGAGATAGAAACATTGATGAGGAGTATAAGCATGAATTTTATCATGACTAAGTGTTGCCATCAATGTTGGAGTTTCCATCAATTCCAAAGGGGGAGATTGTCAGACAGTTGGATTAAGTTGATGGAAAGTTGTTATGGGTTGTTGGTTTTCATTGATTTCAACCACTGGAGAGTGATATTGTATATTTATGTCAACCCTTAGTGATTGATGTCAACCCTTGGAGAAAGTCTGGTAGCAAATTTCGATAGCACAAAGGTTTGGGTAATGGATCCAACGTTGTTTCATGTATAATGGTATGAGTTTTAATATATTTTAAGGTAATACTATTCTATATGGATAGTACATGTCATTCCATTTATGGTGGTATGTGGAACATCAGATAACTCCTCACGGTTAGAGAGTTATGGCCATGAGAAGTTGGAGAACCCAGGTTTGGGTATTGGACCCAAGTTTGTTTTATGGATAATGGTATGAGTTTTGATATATTTGTAGGAAATACTATTCTATATGGACATTACATGTCATTCCATTTCCATTGGTAGGTGGAACCTTACATAACTCCTCACGATTAGGGAGTTATGACCATGTGAAGTTGGATAACCCTCATGAGTCATCTATAAGCCACAAAAGGTCAAAGTAGTCAAAGTGGTTTAAGATATTTTAGAAGGTAAATAATAAAGTGAAGTGATGAGTGTACTATAATTCAAAGTGAATACAAAATAAATTGTTTAAATAATAAAGTTAATGGAGAAATTAGAAGTGTGTTAACCCTAAAATAAGGAAAGTGGGTTAAGATGGTTAAAACGTAACCCCTTGAGGAAGCTACATGAAAGTATAAATAAGAGGCAAGAATCTCTCATTTTAATCACACTTGAGCATATTGAATATCTACAGGTGACTAAGGTAATTAAAGGATATCTAATCCTAATTTTAGAGGGAAGGTGAAGTAAAGAAGGATGAAATTCAAGGGAGGATAAATTCTTTTGATGGTGCTTTCTAAGGTATGTTATTTACAGGTCATCTCACCATTTTCACAATAACATTTTTTCTAGAACGATTGAGACCGTGAAATTGGGATTCCATTGAGGAAACATATCCAAGTATTTTTGATACAAATTTCAGCTTGTGGGTCATTGTATTTGTGGAGTTACACGACGTGGAAAATAGGGTTTGTGGCTAGTCCTGAAACTAGTCTAAAGCAGGTGTTTCTGGTAAAGACGTCATAACTTCTTCATAACAGATCCAAATTCAGTAAGAAAAAATGTATTGGTTAGTGTACAATGTTTTAGTATTCTGTGTACAATTTTCATATCCATACAACAAATATTTTGTGTGGGGAACTCTCTACAAGTTCTCTCTCTATAATAAGCTAGAATTCAACAAGGTATGCCATTTTTTCTATAACTCCTTTTCTGAGAGGTTCCAAGTAGTGAAGTATAGAGGAATTGCATAAAATACACTAAAGAAAATTGTGTACCATTTTTATATCTTTATTCATTACATGTACATAGTTATGATTATTTCAAGTTAGGGTTGTTGACTAATCCAAAATTAGTCATGTGAGGCTAAAGTAAAGTTTGATGAAAATGATAGTCTCTTGTTGTTAAAGTTAAGGAAGGTTTGCAAGTATGTGATCTTATACACCAGGTCTATTACAGAGTTACAAATAAGATTTGGATGATGAAATTGATGAGGGATTTTGGTTGATGTACATGGTTGAGACAAGTAGTTGATGAGTTGTCACATACATGAGGTGTATAGTCTATTATGTTGGTACATCGTGATGATTCATAGTTGATGATTATTTGATACATGATTGGTACATGCTTGGTACATGGTTCGAGGCACATGTTAGTAGTATTATTGACACATGGCTTATGGATAATGTAGCATACTTGTATTGGTATATTATTAGAAGAACATATTGATCTTGGTGATGATTACGAGTTGTTGTGTTATTCTTGGTTGATGCACATATTTGAGAGTTGTATTGGTTATTAATCTTGGTGAGTAGATCTAATTTGGTTGATAATATTGATGAGACAGGTTGTTGTGACATGTTATTTGTATAGGCTTGGTGCATGGTTGATGCACTTGTTCTTGGTACAGGTTTACAGAATTATATCTCACAGTGATAGTGTGATAGTGGTTCCATCATTCTACTTCTATGTCAGGGCGGTTGGACGGGGCAAGGACAAGTGGTTGTATCCACCTTCTAATTTTAGCTAGAGAACATAGGGGGTTGTAACCTCCTTCTGGTTGTAGCCATAGAATTGGGGAGTTGGAGCTTCCCTCAGGTTGTAAGCTGGGAAACTAGGGGGTTGGAGCCTCCTTTCAGTTGCAGCTGGAAAACAAAGGAAGTTGGTGTTTCCAATGAATGTAATTCTTAAAGACATATAAGAAAAATAATTGTGTAGTTTTCTCCCGATTTTGGGTTTCCACATAAAAACACTGGTGTATTGTGTATGTGTATGATTGCTCATTTGCTCATTGTTTATTTACTCTGCAACTATTGGATGATAATTCTACATTGATATAAAACTTACATATTGTGGTTAAAAAGGATTCAATTTCTCTATTACTGATTCACCCCCCCTCTCAGTAATCCAACACATAGCTCTTTCTTTTTTCCTTATTTTTTCCATCGATTGAATTGCTTGGTCCCCTAAGTGATGGTGTATATCAAGTATTTGAAATTTCCTTATATATTCCTTTCTATAATTTTCCATAGGAAATATGAAGTGGATATGTGATACCATATTCATTTTATACTACCCTTTATTTTAATGAAAAGGAAAAATCTACAACATCTTTTTCTTTCACAAAATTGACTTTGGTGGACATGGTATTTCTCAATTCCAATACTTCCACAGGTGGGTTGTATTCTTTAGCATTTTGATGCTCACAACAAATTGAATTCTTTGAGGATTATCCTTTTTCTTCCATGCCAACAAATTCCTGGCATTCGTGTTTGATTGTAGGTGTAGGTTTGAATATATTCTCTTGATTAGTCCTTGACCATTATTCCATTTTCCTTGTTAGTTTGGAGACTATGCCTTTGGTAATATTTTCAAAATAGATTAAGAATGGTCATTGGAGGGTGAGCATACTAGGCTTGTCTTAGTCATGGTGTTGGATTTTGTGATAATAATATAAGGTGTTTACACTTCCTTAGTCTCTTGGACAGTGAAATGTAACTTCGCCAATGCCTCCCCTATTTTTTAAAATTCTTTATACAATTGAGCCATCATTTGATAAAGTCCATGTTATTTTTGATAATATAGTTATATTAGTTTCTCTCCTATTTTCAATCCTTGAACCTTGATATTATTCCACTCTACCATAAAAATGTGAGAGAGTATCAACATTCAACTAACATTTCCTTTAACAAAGGAAACCATTTGATAACAACCTCAAGATCCTCTTCTATATATGTTATCCTCTTTTCAAACCTCAGTATTTTCTCCTTCAATTATTGATGCTCATTTTGGATCTGCACCTTAATGGACCTTAGGTATTCCATCCTTTCCCTTTTCAGTTCTTTTCCCCCAGTGGATCTTTCTTTCTCATTGAAGTGTTTGAAACTTCTTCCAGGTCAAGGATTCAATTTCTATCATACCATATTATTCATAAATGGTAGGCCCATGGTCCATTTTTCTCACCAACACAAATCTTCTATAGAATTAAAATTTTGATATCTCTATAATTCATAATAATGTTGAGATCATGCTTCTGATCAAGATGGATTCATAGCCACTAATGATTGTATTTCTTTATCTCTAGTCAAAATGTTTGGTTTAATTTCTTGTAGTACATGTGTGGATTCCCAACCAAGGAGTGATCCATTATGTTTGCAATTCCAATTAAATGAGAACTCTAGTTATGCAAAAGAAAGTCAAGTGCAATGTATTAATTAACAATACACCTACTCTTCAATATTCATATGGACATAACTTGAGTTAGAGCATTTTCCTCCAAGTCATTGAGTGTCCATTACCATAATGACTGAAGTAATATATATATGTATATATATGTTTTTTTACAAGTACATGGTTGGAAGAACTTATCATAACATATGAATAGTAGAATGTTGTAGCTCTTGGGTGATGACTATGAAATACTTGGTCAGTCAGTACAATTGCTATAGGTAATTAAAAAAAAATTGGAGGCTTGAATAGACCACATGATGGGTGAATTGGACTGATCCAATGTATAGGCTAAGGATTTTTGGATGTAGGTGAATCCCAAAATATCAAACAATACATAATGCAAATATAATGCTAGAATGAAGAATGCATGTTTGTATCATGCTATCTACTAAAATTGGGTTTGCACAAATTATGATGCCAATCTGAGTTATTTATGGTGACTTTCACACTACATAGGCTATAGATCAAATTTAGTGATCAATCAATTGAAAAGTTTATCTATATATATCAATTATGATTGATATGGAATTGTGGAAACATTAATTAATCAATTTAAGTTAGAATTCAAGCTATAGAATATGGGTTTCTCAATAAACAAGTACATAATTAAACCCAATAATGCAAAAAACAAAATTAGCATTGGAATTATTACCAACAAAGAAGAATTAATTAACCAGATCAATACAATCACACAACAAATAACCACAACGTAGACACAAAGATTTCCATGGAAACCCAAATGAGAAAACCATCAATTTTGGCTTTCTTTTATGCTCAAGAATTAATATAGTTGGATCTACACACTCTCAATCAAGGATTTCATGTATTCTTACTCATTGGAGGTATTTTTACAAATTACATTAGATTAGAGACAATATTTTTTTACCATGGATAAGATAAAAATACTCTTCATCATTTGATCTATGAACTTATTCATTCATTTTTTTTCCTCAATCATTTATGTTCTTTCTCCCTTCTTCCAAAGTTTCCATTTTTCTTTGCATCTCTTGGGTTCCTTTTCCATCATGCAAGCATCCTCTATTGTAATGTTGTCTTGGAATGACAACCAAAAATTGGTTTATTTCATCTTCTTGTGGCCAAAATGATACCTTTGGAATTTGGCCTTCAAGGTGATCACCAACAAACCATTCACTTACAAACTTTTCCAAGAATTATCCTTTTTACAAAGTTTGTAGGAGGGTTACATCATATCCATTTCATATCATAGTAAGATGGATTTAAGTAATGAAAAACAATAATTATAAAGTGAAATACAATTGAAATATAAGGAACACGAAGGGGGGAATATATAAGAGTTATAAATACTATACATGCACTTACTTTATAATGTTAGTTGATGATGTGGGAGCTTGGTGAGGCATGTGAAAGATGTGTGCATGGTAATCTTAGTGCCAAATAAATTTATGTACCTACACCAAAAATATTAGTATCTTACCTTGAGTGGAGAAGGGATGGTGATAAAAAATATCATTGAAGGACAAGAAGAAAGTAAATATAAGGTAAGGAAGTGGAAGGAGAGACAACAATGCTAGGGTAGTTCTAGAAAAGGAAAGAGGAAAGAGCGGGTGACACTAGTGAATAGCTAGTAAAGGTAGAAGGTGAGAGGAAATGACACTAGTGAAGACAAGTGAAAATATATGGCGACTCTATTGGAAAAGGTAAAAGGAGGGAGGATACAATGCTATTGAATAATTAGTGAAGGAAAGAGGCTATAGGTAGTTTTGCAAGTGAAGCACTAGCGAAGACCAAAGGTGAGAGATGGAGGCACCAATGAATAAATAGTGAAGGAAGGAGGAGAGAGGAAGACTAATATGAGGAAATGACTCTATATTTTCAATCTAGATGATTGGTCATCCTGTAAAAATGTCCCAGGAAAGAGGCATGATGATCAAATATACTTATGAAGAAGTTCTATCTAGTTGATCCCTACCCAAGTCAATGACCCAGAGGAAGCTAGTCATTGGAAAGGTGACCAGGAATATGGAATTAACCAAAAAGGGAGACAACAATAGAGGTGAAGAAATGGGGAGGATTTTTAGGATAAGTTAGGGTGCAACTAATTTCCCAAGGAATACTGGAAAAATAGGGCCAAAGCTGCCCCCATAAAGGTACAATTTTGAGACATGGCTTCATTCAACTTGGAAAAACATATTAAAAGATGGAATTTTTTTTTATGTTGGTAAGATACCAATGAGAGGATAGTAATATAAGGAAATAGTTACCTTGACTATGTAAAGGATAAGGGAAATATGAGCAGACATAAGAGGAAAAGACCAAACAAGAGCATAAGGGCTTAGAAAGAGAAGAGAATAAATTGCCTCAAATAGGTTGAGATAGGTGGGAGGAGGAGAAAAGGTGGACAAAGTTGATGAAGAATCCAATGAACTTAGGTGGAATTTGGAAGCTAACAA
>JASDQU010099911.1:669944-693864 GCA_032191745.1 Picea mariana | reverse complement strand
AAAAAAGGGGGGGGGGGGGGGGGGATTCCAAGGAGACAAGATATTTCATGGAGGAGACTAAGTGATGTTCCTTTGGATAACCCTTAGGAAGGAGACCGAAAGTAGTGGGATCCAAATGGATGGAATAATTATTACCTTTATTGAAGAAAAACAACTCACATGTGTAGGTATAGTTGATATTCATCATTGCATCCAAACAAGGGAGACAATAGATGATGTGTACTCCAAGTGTCCCAACTATAATAGAAAGTTGGAATCCACTTTCTTAGGTCCATGAGTCAAATAGATCACAAAATATCTAAGAGGCTTGGTATATGATTTGTTGATTCCTTGAAATGTCCATGGGATTGGAGAGAAGTGGTTAGCACCAAGGGAATGAAATGAAATATATGTTATGATGTTAAGGGTGGATCTAGTGTCCACAATGACTCATTTATTGTTACGATCATCGTTATATATTAGGATGAATAATTATTTTACCATATTTTACCTATGTTCCTCTACGAATAGGATGTGGAAGATATAAAAAGGGAGAGAAGGGGACCAATATTGGATGAGATAAAGGGAGAACATAGAGATGGAATCATCATACAATCCATTTGGTTAATACATGCATGAAGAGTATCCATGTATACTAAGGAGAGATGGTAGGATATTCTTTGGGTTAGAGAGGTGATGTAAGTATTAGACAATTTCCTGGCATGGGTAGTGAGGGGAGGAAAGAGTCTTAAGGAATAAATGGACGAAAGGGTACCATTAGTATATATTATTCTAAGGGTATAAGTGATAGCCTTGATCAGTCATTATAATGTTATGCTAAGTCCTTCAAACTCGGTGGATAGGGTCTAGGTGACAAATGTGATTTAGAGAGAAGGTAGGGGACCATTGACATCAATGATTATAAGGGTTAGTTATTGAATAGGTTGATCCTAGGATAAAATACCCAATGTACTATAAGGATTCTATCAATATTAATTAAGGCTAGGAAACAAATCAGATAAAGGATGTTCCCTTTTGGGGTTAAGAGGTATTCACATATCCAATCCAATAATGGGTAGCTCCTGGTTAACCAAAATCCTTTCTGACAAGAATCCTTTTCTATAAATTTGGGAGTAGGTTGGATAGAAAAAGGGTTGACATCAACCTTCCCCTTCTTCTTATGACATTTATGCGGGGCATCTTCTTCTTCATCATCAAAAGAGTTAAAACTAGGATCAATAGAAGCCTTCTTATTTTTCTTAGAATACTTTGAATGATCATGATAATGCACATGGTCCTCAAAGATCAAGTTATTGAAATTTATATGTACAATGACCATTTTAGGTTTAGGGGGATTTCATTTTGGCCTTTGTGTGATTTCAACTATTTTTTTTTACATCCATTTTTTTTATGAGAGTCATGTTTTTTGTATTTACACAACCTAATATCCTTTGAGGTAGAAGGATCGAATTGTGCCCTTTCTAGGTGTATAATGTAGTTGTAGTCTTGTCCTTTTGTGGGGATGATTTTGTTGTCCCATAATGGTAATTCATGACATTCTCACTTGAGTACTGAAATACGCCTACCCACTAAAAGGTATGATGTGTGGTCCACTCCTATGATACAATAATACATGACCTACTTGATGATATACCTCTCAATATTATTCTTCTATGGTCGATCACTTTCTTGGATTTCCTACTACCTTATCCTAGAAGTGTGACCTCTTAGGGATTTTTATCACTTAGGTGGGATCCTTGGGTTCCTTCTTTCCCTTGGTATTGTATATTTTAATTTTGTATATTTAATTACTGCAAAATGATTCTTAATAAAAGGAAAAAAAATACAATGGAACACACACACATTACATAGAGATTTTACCTTGGAAACCCAAACTAGGAAAACCAACAACCTGTTTAGAGTTGCACCTCTAATTCTTTTTTCTCATCATCTTCTTCATTGTTTACAATATATATATATATATATATATATATATATATATATGATCCTGCAACATCCAAACCCATAATCCATTGACCTCTATTAGCCAACAACCCTAATTCCTTAATCGAAATTAGAAAACCATTGGCGAAAACTGTGTTGCAAAAAACTCCAAAAAACTGACAAAACAATATGCCTACCCCCTGAGGCTCCCATATCCATGTAAAATACATGAGACCAATCTTGCAAAGAATTAACACATACCCAACATTCTCCCACTTGTTGTTTTCTTTGCATACAAAGAGTTACATGATCACATAGTGAACAATCCAGGGTAGAAATACCCATAGATCCTCTACACCAAGAGAAATTCTCAGTGCTCATAGATAATGTTAATGAATTTGCAACATTCTTCAAAGTGTCCACCTTCATCAACAACACCTTATTTTCTTAAACCATGTCTCTCACAAAGTGATATTGAAAATCGATATGCTTTGTCTTTGAATGATAAGATGGGTTCTTCGCTAGGAAGATTGCATTCTGATTGCCACAATATATCCTTACAACTTGTTGTACCAACCCAATTCCTGAACAATATATCTATAACCATACTACTTCCTTGCTTGCATGAGTGGATTCCATGTATTCAACTTCTATAGTTGAGAGTGCCACTATAGACTATATTTTTCTCATCCAACTAATTGCTCCTCCAAATAGGTTAAACACATTCCCACTTGTAGATCTTCTGCGATCTAGATCTCCAGCCTAGACTGCATCAACAAATCCATGTCTTTCCAACACTCTGTCCAATCCTAGTATTCCTTGGTAGAAAAATCCATAACTAGTAGTGCCACAAAAATACCTAAATACCCTCTTTACTGTTATCCAATGATGCTTCCCTGGTTTTGACATATACTTGCTCAAACACCCATTTCATGTGTAATGTATGGTCTATTACGGACCATTACATAAATCAAACTACTAACCACACTCACATATTGAACACATGCTATGTCCTCTTCCTCTTCATGCGTCTTGGGACACTTATCCACAGATAAATTTACACTTATAGGAATAAAAACATTGACTGGTTTACATTCCTGCATATTAAACCTTTTAAATATTTTCTTGACATATTTCCTCTAATTTAACCAAAGTTTTTTTGTTTTCTTGATCTCTTTTAATTTCCATGCAAATTGAATTTGCAACACTAAGATCCTTCATGTCAAATTTATAGGACAATTGAGTTTTCACATCTTGGATAATTTCCTTGTCGTTTCCTATCAACAACATATCATCCACATACAAGACAAAATAAATAAGATGATCACCAATTAATTTGAAATACACACATTGATCTGCTTGTCTCCTTGTGAAACCAAGTCCCAACATATAAGTATCAAATTTTTGATACCACATCCTTGGTGATTTATTTAACCCATACAAGGAATTTTTTAGCCAGCATACTATCTCTTTCTTTCCCTTCATGGAAAACCCTTCTGGCCGCTTCATGTAGATATATTCTTCCAAATACCCATGTAGGAATGTTGTATTCACATCCATCTATTCTACTTCAAAATCAAACATAGTAGCAACAAATAAAACAAATACAATAGAAGTTAACTTGGAAATAGGAGAACAAATTTCATCAAAGTCATTTCCCTCTACCCAAGAATACCCTTTTGATACTAACGAAGATTTGTATTTCTCCACTTTTCCTTCTACATTCAACTTATTTTTAAACACCCATTTTCTTCCAATGGGATTTCTTCCAGTCGACAACTCCACTAGATCCCCAGCCTCATTCTTGTCCAGGGCTATCATTTCTTCAATCATTGCCTTTTTCCAGAGATTTCCATCCTATGAATCCAATACCTCCCTAATAGTTCTAGGATTGTCATCAGTAATAGACGAAGCAAAATTTGAATGAAAATCATGTGGAGTATACCTTTTTGGTTTCTTTATTTCCTGAACCTATCTCCTCAACACTAGAGTATGGGGATCTTCTTATTTTGATTCATGTTCTTCTATAGAGTCTGATTCATTATCCTTTAGTTCAAACTCTATTTTATCTGGTTCTTCTTGTTGGAAAATCAAGCATTGATGGCTCATCACACATATCAATCATTGATTGTATCTACATCTAGATACAATCGGTCGGGTGGTGAACCAACACACTACACCATTCAATCGATTAGTCGACATGATTTTTGATTGGATAGTCGACCAATAGTCAAAGATAGTTAGGAGGTGAATTGATCAGCCCAACAATGGAATACGAGTTGGATGCATAGGCAGTAGGTTCGAGCATCTTTGTTGAGTTGTATCGACAAAGAGGATTTGGCGGATTCAACTCTAACAACCAACAGTTGCATGTGGAAAGGATCTTCCAGATTCTATGGAAGTTGGTTAGATATTGAAACTATAAAATTAGACCTCTTGGGTCATTATCAATCATGGATATTGTGAAATAGATCATGAGGATCAAGATGTGAAACATGCATTGTGATGTTCTGATCACAATGTGCTCTGCTTAAGTGTTGTAATGGTGTCTTTAGACACCACTGTTTTTCTTAAAAAAAAATTGTTCCTCTTCAATTATATGCAGTATCGTGGTCTTTATTTCATGTCATGTTTGACCCCATTCCCCAACATGGTATCAATGTCGATGTTTTAAACCACAACTTGTTATCTGAAAGCCTTGTTGATTCATATCTATTGAGTGATTGACTCTAGGTCAATGGTTTACTGATTGTAACTTATTGAAATAGACCAATCCATACAGATATAGAAGATGGCTTCAAATATTCATCATGTTGTTCTGAACAGATCAAATTATGCAGTATGGGTGCTAGATATGGAAATCCTACTGAAGATAAAAGGATTGTGGAAATATATGAAGGTTGTGATTCTAGATCCAATAGATGACCAGGTAAAGTTCGTTGTTGATGGAAAGAAAGATGAGGTTGTAGGAGTCATAAAAAACCTACATATCGCAAGAGATTCAGTTTCACCTTAGTGAAATAGAATTCCTTCATCAATTCTAGAAGAAGATAAAGTCATTTTTCAACCGAGTCTATTAACACTTTGTAAATTTCCTAGATGAGGAAACAAATCACAAAGGTAACCACAAAACCACTTTAGAAATGAAACTATACATTTCAGTTGAGAGAGGGATCTCTCTTGTCACTTGGTCTCTGAAAGATAAATTTTCTATTAAATATCAAAGGCTAGGTCTTCAATAAACAAAGATATTTATAAATTTGTTGGCAAGGAGGAGGAATCTATTGGGAAATGGAGTCAACTTTGAAGCAAATGGAACTATCAAAGAAGAATAGGCTAGGTAGGTGATAATATTTCAGTTAAAATATTTTTGTTGTATAATGGAAGAAAGATAATACATATAACTACATTCAGAGCACCAACTACGATGAATTCTGATTGAGTTAAGAAGCAATAACAATACTTAAATTACTTGAATCTAGAGCATCAATATCAGATGAATTCCAGACTATTAGCTTTCCAATTTAAGTATATAAAGGTTGCAGATAAAATGAGAAAAAAAATAGGAAACACATACATGAGAGAGAAACAGACACATCAGATCACCACTACAAGAATCTCTGGTATGAATAGCACTGTACTGTTGCACTAATATTTCATTAAACTCTAGAAAGATTACAAAATGTTCAAGAGGAAAGTCCTCTATGCTCCTACCAACCCTTTGTACATTCAAAAAAATCCCATATAAAGGAAAAATCCATCCCTAAGCTAAGGACATCGAACTTTAACCACTTTCCTTCATTTATGGATCTAGTTACACTAAAATAGGAACAAACTCAAACTACCTGCTAAAAATAGAAGTTTTTTTTGAACATATTAATTACATTATTTCAAAAAATAATAGTCTTCATCATGCTCGCGAACTCTAGAAATGATGTGAGTCACTTAGTATAGTTGGAGATGAATCTGGGGCTAATTCGAATGCTGACCTGGCTCCCTGACATGTTTGCGTAGCAAGATGCTACAACTCTCTTTGTAACTGTGAGTTACAGAAGTTGCGTAGTGATTTTACACAATGGGTGTTTTCTTCAGTTGTCTTCACACAATTGGTTTCTAAATGGTCTCTGGAGACTAGCACTGGCCATTCTATCATCCCAAATGAAATGTTGAACTATATAAACATCTATTCCAAACATTACCCTCCATTTCTTCATCAAATGTATACTTACAACACTTGCGTAGTGTGGGATCACTACACAAGTTCTGTGCATCATTCTTTTCCACACAAAAATGTTCTCAATACACTTTAGCCATTTACTGATCAAAAAGAAAAAACTGTAAAATGTGACTTATAGATTCTAAATATCAGCCACCTCTGGAAGTAGGTCCAACTTTCCCCTGGCTTCATCATCAACTTCTGTTTGTTTCATCCTTAGTTTCAGAGTCCTATTTTCTTTCCTCAATGACAAATTATGTCTATTCAAATTCTTCACTTCCTATGCAAAAGTGAATTTCTTCTTAACTTTGACTAGGCATTGGAAATAGATGCATAGGAATTGGAGATGGCTGGTCCACACTCATGAAGGTGTTTATCAATTTTTTTCTTTGTTGTTATGTTATCTTCCCTGATTTGAATGATCAAATCACATTCTTATATTAATTGTTTGTTGATCCTTTTAACATTTCTCTCACCTTCTCCAGGTGAGGTATGGATCTTTTCAATTTCCATGGACTGGTCCTGTGCATTTGTTTCTTCTACAGGCTTGTGTTTTGAAATAAATTTTCTAGCTGAAGATCTTGCCAAAGGAGATGTAGGATTGGGAAGTTCCATTGTTTTAGGACTCTTCTCAACTACTCTCTCTTTACCTTTTCCATTAGAAATTTTTGGAACTATTGGTGTTGATTCTCTCTTTGACACTGATACATCTTTTGGTGTTGAAATGTGAGAAACCATTTCAATAATCTTCTTCTTCATCTCCCTGTTTTCATAGTGGAAACATGATATGGTGTTGGTTAAGCTGCATGAATTATCTCTACTACCTGCACCGTATACCCAGGGTTCATATCTATAAGGGTACCAACAAAGCCTAAAACTATCAGCCCTTCTAGTAAACTAGAAGGCAACACAGTACACATAATTCACTGTGCAGTCTCACCCGAGATAACTTTAAATGGGTGGCTGTAAGACTCAGGTGTTTACAGCCTAGGATCGAGCATGAGATAGCAGATCTGTATTCTGAGCCATTAATTATGATTTGTATTATGTACTACTATTATTCCGTTTAATACTTTGACCTCGTGGCCTCTCTTCTTAATAACCCAACAACAATTACTCAAGCAATATAATAACTCATTCATTCATTCATTTCATACAACGTTTAACTAATAAACGTATGGCACATATATGTATGCATTCATCACATTACACAGGTATTACCATTGTTCACCCCCCTCCTGGGCTACATCCACAAATATTTGTCTCTTGGCTTTATTATTATGGAAGTTCTGCAGTTCTTGCGCCTCGCGCTTACAACTCTCCTTAGATGGGTAAGATCTCTGTGAAGCGAACTAGATTGCACCAGGCTCCACAACCTGTGATCTACCTTCTCTCTTCCGCTTATCTCAATTGCTTTACAAAAAGAATAGATCTCTCATCAAAACATTACATAAAGATGATCAGACTCTACATAGGTAGCGAATCTAACTTTTTATGAACTCCTCTATGATACCTGCGTATCTATATTTATATCTATCGAGCTCTTCAACCATTTACACAAAAACCTTACAAAAACCCTAACCCTACTATAGTTAGGTATTCCTTCTCTGAATGCACACATTTCTTCCTTCTAGCTGTCGCCTCCTTCTTGCATGCGTGCATGTTGTGCTTCTTGCTAGTTGTTGCGTTCCTCCTGGATGATTTCTTTCCCACGATTGCTCTTCCAGCTGTCATTCTTCTTTGTGCACACTTTCTTTCCCACTTTGACTTGCTACCAATAGGCCCCCAACACTGACATGTGACTCGTCCCGAGTCACCTAATCTTTCTGATCTGTCTCGATCTCTTCGGTGATCGTCTGGAATTTTTCCCTCAGCTCTGCTGCTTTTGTCAGTGCCTGGGCAGTCTTCTCCTTAATGGTATCCACTACCTGAACTGCCACTTCATCGCTCAGTAGTCCTGTGCATTCTACCTGTGTCTATTCCATCTGTGTTCTCTCTGCATCTACCTATNTCCACTACCTGAACTGCCACTTCATCGCTCAGTAGTCCTGTGCATTATACCTGTGTCTATTCCATCTGTGTTCTCTCTGCATCTACCTATGTTAGTACTTCTTCTACTCGTTCCTGTAATGGTTCTATTTGATCCTGACGCTCCTATTTCTGTGTTTGCACATTGATAAGTTCTGCCTGCATCTTCTTCAGATCTTGCATCTCCTTGATGCATTCTAGGATTGGTATGGTATTTTTCCTCTGGTTGAGTTTGTGGATCACTGCATTCATCCTTTCCTCCTCCTTGTCCCAGCATTGAACCTGTGGATCCTCCTCCAGTCTTGTCCAAAGTTGCATTGCTTTGTCAAGCAAGTCAGTTGTCGTGCTAACCTGCTTCTCCATGTCCTGTATTTGCATTGTTTCTCCCTACCTTCTTTTCTCCTTTACTGACGGTGGATTTGTTGGTGTTAGCTGTTATTAGAGATCCCCAATCTCCTTCTGGTATTGAGCAATTTCTTGTGCAATTTGGTCGATCTTTTCTGTGGCTGGGAGTTCATTTCCTTGCGCAATGTTTGGAAGTTTCCCAAAAATTTCTCCCACTCTACGTTCTAATTTGTTCCTGCATTCCATCTCCTTCTAAGTTTTGGATTTGGCCTAATCATACTCCTTTTCCAGCACTTCCTACTGCTTTTTTTCTTTCTGTAGCTCGACTAAGTTTTTATGTGCCCAAGACTGCATTTCATGGTCGACACTAACCTGCAATTTGTGCAGTGCCCTTGATGGAATCCGTGTCAAGACCAATTGTATGTGCTCCAAATCCTTCAGTGGTGTCTGTCCCACGATTTCATCCATTTGTAGCATGCTTGGTTTTATGTGGACCGTTGCATTTGCGTGTGGCATTGGGAGGGCTTGGTATCGTTCTTATACCTCCACTCTTTCGTCAGTTTGTGTTGTCGACGGATCTATTCCTCTACTGATACTTTCTCTCTAAGCCTCCCTGAGTGTCTTGAGGAGTTGTCCTATTTCTGTCAGCTCTTTTTGCAAATTGTCCCTGTGATGTGCTGCATGGTTGAGGTCTTCTACTAGACAATCCTAGACCATTCTGGTGATCATTTCTCCATCGTCCTCCATGATCGTGTAGTCTGGTGATGTTCATTGCACCTTTGATTTCTTGTGTGCACTTGCGGCCTGTACAACCAATATCTTAGTTCCCCCTGGCTGTTGTGTGATAGGGTTTGGGGCAGTCTCCTACGCTGCCTTAGTTTGTTTCAACTATTCATTGGTATCTTTCTTCCCCTTCTGGGTTCCTGTCTGCTTTGACCCTTTGTTTTCTTGAGTCGGTTTGTTTTGGCCCATCCTTGGTTTCTTGGGCACTGGGATTTGTGGAGGCTGGGTTTCCATCAGCGCTGCTTCGCCTTCTACGGGTCCTTCCAGTACTTCCTGGGGAATGGATGGGATCCTCCATTCATCAGGCCATTCACTGATGACCATGTCTATATCATCTTCTATGATGCAGTAGCACATTGGTAGCCACTATTTATCTGGATCCTACCTTGGTTGTATCCACATGGTTTGACGTGTAGCCCAGAAGTTAGCGATGTCCCTATATCGTGCGACAGCTTCTGGTGTTATTCTTCATGACCGACTAATAGCTTCCTACATGTCCCATAGGTATGATTCAAAGATGATTCCATTGTCCCTCTTCTTTCTGGCCTGTGGTCCATATCTTAGTACTAGATATCTTGATCCCACTAGCTGTGGTCTAGTAGCAAAAACTACATATTCTAGTTCCTGCCATCCCATGAAGGCTATGAGGGTGAGTAGCCATGAGTAATGGAATTTTGTATCAAGTTCCTACACATCCTTGCATTCCACTTGGATCAAATTTAGCAAGTAAAGCACCCATCTCATGTAGGTGCCTTCTGTGCATTGAGATGCAACTGCGATGACTCCTGCCGATACTTTGTATTTGCATCATTTTCTTAACAATTTACAGGCTAAGATCTTTGTGCCCAATTGTGTCATTGCATTGTTGATACGTTTGATTATAATGCCTCTTGTCCCCCTTGTGGTGTCATATTTCTTCTTCATTACCTCTGCTTACACTTTTTTCTTGGATTTATCGTCCATAATTAGCATGGGATCCATACCCCGGCTGGGTAGTCCTATTATCTGCACAATAAGATAAAAAATTATGGGGACAGGTCTATCTAGCCATATATCCCCTCCATGCATAACTGCTAACAACTTCTTAACGCATGCTGTCACGTACTGGCCTCTGTCAAAGTGTGGAAGTTTCAACAACCTTAAGATGCCTATTTTGTCCAGTCCAACTGCCCACTGATGTGGCTGGTTGATTGTTTCTCCAAGTTGGTTGACCACTATGTTCTGCATAAAAACCCTTGGCACAAGTTCCGGATACTTGGTGTCATCTGAGACGTCATGGTAGGAATACTTGAGCTTCCTGAAGTGACCCAGTAGCTGTGAATCTACCTGTACTCCCTCTGGTATGCGTGGTAGCACAATTTCTGCAGTCGGTTTCTTGCGAGGTGAGCTTGGTATCAAAACTCTGTCTTCCTGCTGTGGTGATTGGTACGAAGTTCCAACAGCTCCTGGTTGTTGCTCTATAAGCCATTATGGCCAAGCCGAGGTAGTTCCCTTGATATCTTATGTTGGTTGACCTAGGCTGGGTACCTGCAACTCATTCGGTTTCCTTTCTAATCCTTGATTCAGTGTCGTGTCGTTACCTTCCGCGGTTGGTTCAGTTCTTTTTGGTTGCATATCCTGTTGGGGTTCCACTTCACCATTCTGAGGTTCCATGGCCCCTGCTTGCATATCCTCTTCCATGGTCTCTGTTTGGGGCTACTAACTCTCCTCCAGTATTGGTGTCGATTTCATCAGTGGTATCTCTGGGGATGGGATCTCATTGGTATCGACGATCTCCGGTTGTTGCTGCTCATTTTCTTCCAATGGTCCTCATGACCTAGTTTGAACTCTGGTCGGTCTGGCCTAGTTCGACAAACTTCGATGGTGCCATAGCGTTGAGTGTCGAACGTATGTTGACTTTAGAAGACTGTGGTGAGCTCTGTGGTCTCGCTCTATTCGTTCGAGTTGTTGTTTCTCTCTCTATGTTCTCCTTTCGTGAATAGAAAAGTTGTTTCCGTTCTCGCATGTTGTATGGGCTTGTCATGAAGCTTATCGAGGACGATTCCTCCATGATGCAATTAATGCACCATAAATGTGGGTTCAATGCATTTGTAGTGGTTTCATACTTGCCATTACGTCTAGCTTTCCATTTCCAGTTGGCGTGTTTAATGTGACGTTTCATCAGTCCTTGGCATGCCTTAATTCCGCTTAGGTTTGTCCTCTCATCCTTTTTTTTTCGACTTTTCCATTCTTGCTCATTTGGCTTAGGCATGTAATCGTTTCTCTTGCCTTTACTGCATTCATGTTTCGAGCGCCTTGTGGCTTTTTCGTGGCTTTTTGGGTTTTTTTTTTTTTTTATTGCGCGGTGGGTGGTTGGTTGTCCTTGTATAGCTTCAGTCGGCTTCCGTTGATTATTCCTCTAAGGTCTACACCTGCTAAATCTCTTAACTGTACAAATCCTCCATCTGTTACAGATTTAACCTCCTATGGTCCTAACCAATGCATTCTCAACTTTCCTGGGTGATGAAATGATTTGCTATCGTAGAGAAATACTAGATCTCCTTCCGTGAAAGTCTTCTTCTTAATGTTTCGATCGTGCCATTCTTTGTCTCTGGCCTTCTGCATTTGTTGATGGAATCCTACTAGGATTTGGTCTTCCTTCATTTCTAACATCTAGTTTAGTCTTTCCTATATTGCGCTGCATTTTTTCATTTGTGTGATAGTGGCTACACGTAAGCTGGGTACTAAAACATCTAATGGTACTATCACTTCTTGGTCATAGATGAGTTTGAATGGTGTGTTCCCTATCAATTTTTTGCACTTCATCCTATACGCCCATAATACTACTGGTACTTTGAGGTCCAAATCATCTCTGTTGACGTTACAGATCTTTGTCAGTGCGTTCTCTAGAATTTTGTTAAAGGCCTCTACTGTGCCATTCACTTGTGGATAATACGATGTGCTTCTCTGGTGGTGAACTTCAAATTCCTCAAGCGTCGCACAGATTGTGCTATTTGTGAAGTGCGTGACTTGGTCACTCATCAAAACTCTTGGGCACCCAAACCTAGTAATTACTTGTTCAAATAAGAAGTGTGCAGCGGTCTCTGCGTTACAATATTTTACTTGTGCGGCTTCCGCCCATATTGTTAGGTATTCCATCACGGTGATGATGTATCTTGCCCCTGTTCTTTTGGCTGGTGGGTTAATAGGTCCCACAAAGTCTATTGCCCATTTATCAAATTCATGTAATGTCACTTGTGGTCATAGCGACATCTCGTCCCTTCTGTTGGGTTTGCCTACCCTTTGACAGACATCGCATTTCTGACAGTACTCTTTCGAGTCTCTGTGAATGGTTTTACACCATAATCCTGCATGAAGTACCTTTTGCGTGGTAGATTTTCCTGCATAGTGTCCTCCTGCCATTCCCTCGTGGGATTCTGCTAAAATACTTGTTCGTTCGTGCTTAACATGTACCTTCGTAAAATGATATCTATGCCCATTTTATATAGATGTCCTACGATCAGTTGATAGTCAGTTGTGCGAACTACCAGGTTCTTTTTCTGCACAGTGGTATATTCTTGCGGCGTGGTACCTGTGCTCAAGTACTGGATTATATTTGCAAAGTAGTCATCAGAAATATGTACTGAGAATAGATGTGCATCTGGAAATTTATCTTCTAAGTTCATGGGTTCTTCTCCATTTGTGACCCATGATAGGTGGTCAAGTCCTGCATTCCGTTTTCCTGGTTTAACTATTAATTCAAAGTCAAATTCCTGAAATAACAGTAACCATCGACAGATTCTCCCCCCCAACACTGGCTTGTTGACTAGGTATTTTAGGGCTGAGTGATCTGTAAACATCTTAATTTTTTTTCCCAATAGGTAGTGTCTAAAATTCTGAAGTGCGTAAACCATAGCTAGGCCTTCTCTTTCCATTGTGTCATATTTATGTTCGGAATCAGATAGTTCTCTTATTGCGAATGCTATCGGGTGATCCAAGTCTCCCTCTCCTGGTTGTGCTAAGATAGCTCCAAGTGTTGTCGTTGATGCATCTACATGCACATGGAATGTCTTTCCCCAGTTCGAAAATACTAATATCAATGTAGTGACCATCTTTTCCTTCAGGGTATCCAGACCGTGTTGACACTAATCATTCCATTGGTACTTTGCATCCTTCCTTAGCATTTTTTCCATTGGTGCTATGATCTGCGCATATATTTTGATGAATTTTCGATAGTATTCTGTGTGTCCTAGCATTGCTCGTAGATGACATAATGTTTTTGGCACTGGTAAATTAACGAACTGCGATCTTTTCTGGATTGACCAATATCCCTTGTTTGCATACTATATGGCCCAATAGTATCCAAAATGGTGTTCCAAATATACATTTCTTTATGTTTAGTGATATCTGGCACTGTTTGCATCGTTCTAGCATCAAGCGTAAAAATTCCACATGGTTTTTCAAAAGACTATAGACTATCCATTCGTCCAGGTATACTTTGAGAAACTGATGGATGAATTCTTTAAATGTTGTGATAACCACTCTGGAGAATATTGTTGGTGTATTCTTCAGTCCAAATGGCATGATTGTATATTGGTAAATCCCCATTCCATCGCGAACGTGGTCTTGTATATGTCCTCCTATGCTATCTTAATCTAATGGTAGCCTGAGAATCCATCAGTGAATGAGTAAGCTTCATGTCCCCCCACATTCTCTAGAACTTCATCCATGAACGGTGTAGGGAATGGGTCATGTAGGCATGCATCATTCAATTTCCTCAAGTCGACGCATATCCTAATCCCTCTTTCTTATTTCTTGTCCTATACGACCATCGGTCTTATCCATTCTGATTCCTTGACTGGTTCGATTATGTAGGCTTCAAGCATCCGGTCGATCTCCTCTTTAACTTTCTGTTTATATATGGGGTTCAGTCTATAGGGTCATTGTCTAATCGGTCGCACTTCGGGTTTGAGAGGTATTTTCATCTCTCCCAATTCTCCTGCTATACCCTTCATCTCTGTAAATGTTGTGGGAAATAAGTCATTGTACTCGCGCAACAACTCTGTAATGATTTCTACTGTTGGCTCATCCCAATAGTCTCCAATGCTGGCCATCTTGGGAAGTTCAGTTGTTATGATGTTAAAATTCTTTACCTTGATTGGTGTCAAAATAACTTCAAATTCTATGGGTGGTACCTTTGCATCTCTTTCACCTTCTTCTTCTTCAATCTGAATGTCATGCGGGTCATCTTCATCTGGTGTTTCCTCCTGTACCTAGTAACATGACAATAGTTCCTTGACTATATGCTTATTTCGTTGTTTCTCTTCGGTAATAAGTTCTATTTCTAGTTATTCAATGAATATGACTCCTCTGATCTATGTCAGGGCTGCATCGATCTTGGGGTTCTCATGCTCGAATGAGAAAGTGACAGTAAATTTTTGTCGTAATGTCATCCATGTTGTAGTTCCTTTGCACAGTTCCTAATTTGTATACCAGTTCGAAGGTATGCATTCTAATGTGTGAATAAAGTGGTGAGGCCATTCCTCTGGTGGTGTCGTTTTCCACAGTGTTTTTCATTGCTCGAAGTGTTTCACCAGTGTCCCTAGTCCTTCATATCTCTACTCGTTGTTTTTTTTTGTTCTGCGCTGAACCTTATGCGCAGTAACAACTTACATTGGTACCAGTTTGTGATAGTCTCCTTGTGTGTGCCCCACCATCTCATGGGTGTGGCCTTGAGTGCTAGATACAGTGCTAGTAGCCTCTGGTTCTCTAATAATTCTCCTTCATATGGTGTCAAGAACGTTTCCAAATTATTTAGACCATGGAAAGTGGGTGGTTCTTTGATTTCTATGCCTATCCACTGTACTGCGCGGTCTATTCTCACATATCTTGTCGTGGATACTTTGTGTAGTCTATGCTGCCAATTTTCTAACCCAGTGTCTGAATCTATTGTGCATGAAGTAATACTGCACCAGCTGAGTACCCTATCTGCAGTTGGGTTTACATAATCCTCCTCGCGTGCAATTGTTCTATACAAATGGTTGATTTCCTCTAAGTCCAGGCAAGTGGGTTCTATGAACCTCTCCCCTTCTGATGGATCTAGTGGTTCTATGACCCTGCAATCTCTAGATTCAAATGTTATTTTCCTTGTCTTCAAATTAATTATGGTCTGGTTGTCAAATTCCCAATCCAGACCGAGTAGTTCCGGCTACGGTTTTGTGCCATTTACTATTTTGATGAATTCAAAATCTTCTTTAGTGCGCACACCATCAAGATCTACTGTTACTCCTTTCAGTCTCCCTATTGGTAGGACCCTATGTTGGTTTCCTAGTTTTAGTTGGACATTTGAATATCACAATGTTGGCTCTTCCATACATTTCCAGGTTTTCTTGGGTAGCACATTCACTTTGGATCCTAGGTCTAGTATGATATCTCCCATATTGAAATCCCCAATGTTAGCATTCAATCTAAATTCCCTACTTGTTCTTCTTCTTGTGTGTAGATGATTGAAAATTTTCGGGTCTAGCTTTTGTTCTGTCTCATTTCTACATTTCTATAGGATGTTTTGCAATATTTGCATAGATGAGGGGTTGCTTAACGCTTTGATGCATGACTACAAAAAGTCTTTGATAGTACTTACTTTTCCCTTGGGTGGCGTTCCTTTGGTATGATCTAATGATAGTGGCATTTCGTATTCTGGGGCTTCATGGTCTGGTTGTGTAGTGGAAGTCGACGCGATGTCCACCTTCTGAAATTCTTGTCGGCCTTCCTTAAAAGTATCCTTTTCTTTGGGTGCGTCGAAATTCTTCCTTGGTTCAGTGTTCTTCTTGACCCACTGGTTCTTTGTGGGTTCCTGTCGGACTGCGTCATTTCCTGTCTTCATTCCGCCACAGGTGACTATATTGATGTTTTGTCCATCCTCCCTTGCTTTGAATGAAATCCATTGAGCATTTTGATTGTTCTGGTTCCTCTTTTCTTGGATCTTTATTAATAGTGTCGGGCATTCCTCTATCTTGTGATTCGATGTGCGACAATACATACAAGTCGTTGGGGGCAGTGGGAATTCCCGTGCATAATGTTCTAGTTGCTGACACTCGTGACATGTGACTGGTCCTCTACCACATCCGAAAACCTCCTCTGGCTCATCCTCCTCCTCGATAGCCTTCTCGTTCACCTCTCGATGCATTGTATTATGGTGCCTGATTATACTGCGTGGTATTGTACTGGGGTTGCGTCGGGTTGTATTGTGGTTGTGTGTTGTTGTATGGTTGTTGCACAGTGTTGTACTACTGCTACGTAGTGTTGTATGGAGTTGGGGCTTGATTGAATTGTGGCGTTGCTTGGCCAGTCATCATTTTGGCATGTACTTTGTATGCGTCTGATGTTCTTTCCTGCATCAACTTCATAATTCTGAAATCTTTGTCATCATGGCATACCGACCTACAAAAGTTGCAATAAGAATTCTTCGGAACCATCTGGTACTTCTCCATCATCATTTAGTGATAGGGGTTGTGACCTAGTTTCTTGCATATTTTTCACCATAATACTCCCCGTGGTAGCAGGTTTGGCATGCCTGTTTCCATATACTACGCGAATGTTGGACATTTTTTCTTGTGGTGTTATTTCGTCCTGCATGTGGTGCACCGAACGACTTCTCGTTTGTCCTTGTTCTTATTCTAATTCAACTGAAATGTTAGGTTCTTCAAATCCTCCTTCAATTCTTCAATAGATGGGTTTGTCTGCTAGTACTGGTTTTCTTCTAGTTGTAAGGCTGTCTGTAGAGCCTCGGCCTGCGTCTGAAATTTCTTCTTTCATAAGGGTTATTTTAGGTGTGGGAGTAGTGAGTTGACAAAAAAATGCTGGTGTTGCATCTCGGTCATAAGGTATTTTAATTTCCCCTTGAATTTCTTGAATCTCTGGTCAATCTACCATACAGACTCTCCTAGTTTTTGTTTGATCTCGATCATTTCATTCATGTACTGATCCTCTAAGATTGGCTTCTGGAAATTGTTAATCAATAGCTTCTTAATGTCTTCCAGTGTCCTCGCCGTCCTAGGGGCATTGTTTGTGTCTAGACTCATGTAACAGTCTAGTGCGCAATCTCTCAACATGATCGCTAGCTGTGCAAGTTTGGTATCTTCATCAGTGATCTGTTTTTCCTCACAAATCTTTGCACAAATGAACAAATGCTTCTCAGGGTCCTCTGCCACTTCTCCTCAAAATTATGGTAATCTGATCATGGGGTCATGTCCTACCATTCTAAATACTGAATTTCTACCTCCGTCACGTGATGTAGATACTTGACTAGTACTTCTTGAACTGGCTCCTCCAGTTATTCCTTTTGCGGTAGATGTACTTCTTGCTATCGGACTTCCTCTGAACTTCGGTTGTCTAAACGGTGGTGTTCTCTTTGGTGTATTGGTCACACATGGGTTTATGGGTTCCACACTGACATTGATATGGAAAGGATGGCTATTGTCTCCTCCTATTCTTAGGCCTCTTGTTTTCCTCTCATAGGTTGCACATAGGATTTCCTCAATCTGCTCCATGGCCCGAAGATCCTCTACCTCTTCTTCATCACTTTCCAAGACTTCCCTTGTGGCTACGACTCTTTTCTTGGTATTCACCTTATATTGGTAGGGTACTCCACTATGATTCATTCCTGGTGACGCCAAGATCCACTTAAGTTGGTCATCATCCATCAAGATCGGGTCCAAGAATTCCTCCTGCTTCTTGCCTTTATCCTCACCTTCGACCATTTATCCTTCCTCTGTTAGTGCTTCCCCCCTTCCCCCATGCACACAGAGAAGTCTAGCTATCTTCTTCCATTGTCATAACACCCTTTTTATATAACAATATTTTAATAAAAGCATACAGTGATCGAATGTACCTTCCGCGGGGTTCACATAAAAATTCCTGCTCTGCTATGTTGTATGACTTCGTTGTGTCAACTACAAACTCTGTGATGAAGCCTGCCACAATATTGTCAAGCCAAAAGTCGACTGCATGGGTGAATTTGTTGTTCACCTGTTGTAACTGCTCAATCTATACTAGCGTCCAGTCTAGCTGTTGAATCCAGTTTGTCACATGGTTATCTTTCAACCTTAGTATTCACTCTTGCAGTAGATGGGGAAAATCACAAAAAAATATTTCATGTAAATCTGTAAACACATATTTATCCAGATATTTGTGAGGTGTGAGGCTAGGGTTTCTATTATCCTTCTAGGAAAAATCTAGTTCTTTGGTTCTCAACCAGCCTTCAATTTCTGCTTTCGTGGGGTTCCACGGTCTCAACATTCCCTTCTATGGCTCAATGGTCTTCTGGTTTCACTCATTATTTTCTCATGCATTCTATCTCATCTACTTAGTCCTCTCTTGTTCCTCTTATAACGACAACGAAACCATTTATTGGTTAAGATGCATGGTGTCCCTCTACTACATGCATCGTAGACCCATGGTTCATATCTATAAGGGTACCAACAAAGCCTAAAACTATTGGCCCTTCTGGTAAACCAGAAGGCAACACAGTACACAAAATGCACTGCACAGTTTCACTCGAGATAGCTTTAAATGGGTGGCTGTAAGACTCAGGTGTTTACAGCCTAGGATCAAGCATGAGATAGCAGATTTGTATTCTGAGCCATTAATTATGATTTGTATTAGGTACTACTATTATTCCATTTAATACTTTGACCTCATGGCCTCTCTTCTTGATAACCCAACAACAATTACTCAAGCAATATAATTACTCATTCATTCATTCATTTCATACAACGTTTAACTAATAAAAGTATGAAACAAATATGCATGCAATAATCACATTACACAGGTATTACGGTGGTTCATCCCCTTCATGGGCTACATCCAAAAATATTTGGGTCTTGGCTTTCTTCTTATGGCAGTTTTGCAGTTCTTGAGCCTCGCGCTTACAACTCTCCTCAGATGGGTAAGATCTTTGTGAAGCGAACTAGATCACACCAGGCTCCACAACCTGCAATCTGATCCTCAAGATCTACCTTCTCTCTTTCGCTTAGCTCAATTTCTTTACAAAAAGAACAAATCTCTCATTAAAACATTACATAAAGATGATCAGACTCTACATAGGTAGAGAATCTAACTTTTTCCGAAATCCTCTATGATACCTATGTATCTATATTTATATCTATCGGGATCTTCAGCCATTTACACAAAAACCTTACAAAAACCTTACAAAAACCCTAACCCTACTGTCGTTAGGTCTTCCTTCTCTGCATGCATGCGTTGCTTCCTTCTAGCTGTCACCTCCTTCTTTCATGCGCACATGCTATGCTTCTTGCAAGTTGTCGCGTTCTTCCTGCACGCTTTCTTTCCCACGATTTCTCTTCCAGCTGTCATTCTTCTTTGTGCATGCTTTCTTTCCCACTTCAACATGCTGCCAACATATTGCATGATGATATTTATTAATATGTTCTTTCAATTCTCTAATTATTTCATCCTTTTCACCTAACTAAAACTGATCTTTACCAATACCTTGAGTTGTATGCTCAGCAGGCTGTGTGTATAGGGTAGGTAATATTTTGGGTGTTGATCTTGTAATTGGACTGCTAAGTTTTGTTGTTTCAAAAACCTCATCAAAAAAGTGTAATTTTATGCCTTTCTTCTTAACTTGTTGGCTTGGTGAAGTACCTTCGACTTCTTTTCCTTTCCCATGTTCTTGTTCTGCAAACCTTTTATTCCTCCTATTAGACTCCTTAGGGACTAAAGGAGATGTTTTTTCAGCTCATAAGGGAGTATCGCGTTTGGGGTCTAAATAAATCCTTATTGAAGCTAGGAAAGAATCCCAATCCTTGTTCAATTTCTTAAGTTCTTCCAACACCAATAATTTCACCAGAGAGAAATGAAACAAACTAGATTTAACCTGATCAACCTTAGCTTGCACTCTGTCTGAAATTTTACCTAGGCTTCTCTATAGGTAAAATGATAAATTCAAAGGGTTTTTTCCAGTGAAATGCATTAAAATCCTAATATGGTACTGGTATACCCTATCAAACCTACCCTCATAGGTGAAATATCTTTGAATCACTCTTAATATCTTTTCATAGTGTTCCAATATACACTCTCTTGGAATGGTAGTACCAAAATTATGTTTTTGTATACTTAGGATTCAAGAAATTAGGGTAGAATATTGAATCAAGGGGCATACCTTTGAACCATTTCTCCCCTTGAGTTGGAATTTTAGTTGCAACAACCACTGTCTCCTATGACACCTGGAAAGTAAGATCAACAATATTTGTCTGGATGCCATTGAAGTTGAGAGAAAAATCCTTTGTAAGATGCACATTATACCCCTGAATTTTCTCAAAAAATATCATGCGTCTGACTTGCTCAAAAGAAACCCTAATTGTTGGATCAGATTTTACTAATTGCAACTTTAGTGGCTCAAATATTATAAATCTCCCTCCCTTATTGTATTTCTTCTTCCGTTGAGTTTCCATACTGTAAATATATGTTGAGAAAACTGTGACTATGGAGAAAAGGAAGTTCGACGACTAGGGTTAAGACAAGAATCTTTACACAACGAGAAACAAAGTGAGAGTTTATAGACAGGTGATGGGTAGCATATAGAAAAGGCTTGCGTAGCAGATGAACATGGCTTGCGTAGTGGATGGACAGGGATTATGTAGCACACAAGTCTTCTGAAATTTTCTATGGAAGAGAAATGTAACTGATGAGAGAGATATTTTGCATGGAAAAAAGGGGAGGGAAAGGAATACACATGTCAAGCGAACCCAATTTGAAAGCATGATTAGAATGTTCAAATTATTTGACAGTTTCGGTAGCGCGAATCTTTGCACAGTGACCTTACACACCATGTGATCCTTTACAAGCCAAATATCAAAACCACATTGGAATATTAGTACATATGACATGATGACTTATGAAGGCCCCATATTTCTCATAACATGTCATTATGATCCAGGATATCATTTGAAAAAAATTCCCCTAGACCTTTGATTTATGACTTGACTCTTTTATGATGTACCACATCAAATCTTATGGAAACAATCTTAGACTCATGAATAACTATCACACACTTAATAACTCAAAATAGGAGTGAATTAGTCTTCCCAAGACCAAGGCATGACTTTGCAAACTCTTAACATACCTATGATCATACCTTTAAATCAAGGAAACTAACATTGGATCCAATGGGGATGTTGTCCTCCTTGTGAGGAAGCAAAGAAAAGTAGACCATTTTCCTGAAAATTGGGCTTTATTTACTATTGAATCTTGAATCAAAACAAACTCTAACGTTTAAAAGAAAAAGGGACTGAAAGACTTTTTAAAAACTTGACATATACTAACAACATTCATCAGTACCTTAGGGCCTTCACCTCGGGTTTCAATTTCTGCTGAATGATGCCCTCACCTATGACATCTTAAAGTAAAATGGTTATTTACAATGGGATGAAAGATAAAATTGCTTCAAATAATGTAGTGTTTGAGAAACCTTCCATTCACAGGCTGTCCACCATTGATATCTCCATTAATTTATTGTAACAGATAAGTGTTGCTTCCAGGATAAGCTACAATTCTATATTGTCCCAGCCAGAGGTGATCAAAATGTCCATGTTTCCCTTTATCTTCATTCCTTTCATCCCATTTCAGCACTAGATCATCTACCTTAAAATCATCAACCTTTTTCCTCTTATCAAACACTTTTTTCATTTTATCATGATGCAATTGTGTGTTATTGTATACTTCCTCTCTCATTTGTTGTACATGAATCAATTGATTAATTCTTCTTTGAATTCCATTTGGCTCAACCTTCTGTTCTTGCAACAATTTCATAACTGGCAGCCTAATGAGGTAGGGAAAACTGCCTTTGTACCATACACTATCTGAAAAGGTGATGTAGCAATAGATCTCTTTGTAGTAATCTTATCATCCCATAGTGCATATATGAGTTTCTTGTGCCAAGCCTTTTTGTTTCCCTACAATAGGTTTCTGATAATTCTTGTCAGACTCTTTTTGGATGATTCAACTAATCTATTACCATGTGGGTAATAAGATGTGGAATGGCCAAGAGTTATATTGTAATCATTGCAAATTTTTCCATCCTCTTAGACTTGAATGATGTTGCATTATCAATTATTATTGTTACTGGACAACCAAACCTAGACAAAATATTACTTTCCAAAAACTAGTTAATGATAACATCGGTGGCTTACCTTGTTGGCACTGATTCAATCCATTTAGTGAAATAGTTTGTAGTTGTCAATATCAATTTGTGTTGAGTTGAAGACAATGGATTAATATCACCTATAAAATCAAGGCCCCATTGCCTAAAGGATGCTTCAACTGAAATTGGTTTCAAGGGTAATGGAAACAAATTCCCTTTTCCATAAAAAATATGACATTCATGACAATTGGACACCTCCTTGTATACATCAAAGAAAATTCTAGGCCAATAAAACCCCGCTCTTAGTATCGTATGAACTGTGGTTTTCCAATAGTGGTGCCCTCCACAGTCACCCTTATGAAACTCTTTGATAGTTTTTTTTACCTTATCTTCCAACAAGCAATATACAAAAATCCCCACTGGATCTTTCCAATACAGAGAACCATCAAGTATACAAAATTTGATTGCCTTTAATTTCAAAAAACTAGATTTAGTTTTTCTTAGTTCATGAGGATCTTGTAAATTTTTTAAAATATATATGATATCAACATACCATGGAGATTCAAGAAAATTATGAGATACCTGTGGTGATGATTCTTCCTTTGAATGTTCTAACAAATCTGCAATAAAGTTTATTCCTAACACATCATAATTTGACTGTGTCATCAGTTTGGAAAGTCCTTGACCTTTGATTAACTTTGTAGGATTTATCTCCACATCATATTCCAACAAAACCACTATCCATTTGCCTCTGTTTCCTTCAGGATTCGACTGAGTTAGAATATTTTTCACAACATTACTGGGCACAAAAGAAACAACATGGGAATGTAAAATGTATATTATAAATTCTTTCAGGGCTTTTACCAATGTATATTCTTTCTTCTCCATGATGTTGTACTTTAGTGGGGAATTTCTTAAAGTTCTGTTGTAGTAGGATATAGGCCTTTACAAATTTTGTTCATTCTTCTGTAACAAGACCCCTGCAATGGTGTGTTATGATGCAAAAGAAAATAAGATGAAGTCCTTTGCATAGTCTAGACTAGCTAATACTGGTGCCTTGGTCAATGCTACCTTTATGTCCTAAAAGGATTTTCTAGCTTCTGGTATGCATTTTATCTCACTTCCTTTCCTCAACATGCTAGTAATGAACTTTATGATTTCTTCTAGATTGGGAATAAACCTCCTTGAAAAATTTAGCCTTCCAAGAAAACACTGTACCTCTAGTTTTTAATTTGTTTTTTTTAATTATATATATTTTTAAGGTATTTAAAATATATATATATATATATATATATATATATATATATATATATATATATGGGGTAATTTTAAGTTTTTCTATTTTTTTTTTCAATTTTGTATTTTCCATATATATATATATATATATATATTCTTTTGTTGTTTTTTAAACATTTTTAAAGCGGTTTTGGTCATAAATTTAGTTTTTTTCCCTCTCTTTTTTTAAAAATTTTTTGTTATTTTTT
>JASDQU010099911.1:635733-669302 GCA_032191745.1 Picea mariana | reverse complement strand
TTTTTAAGTTTTTCTTTATTTTTTTTTAATATAATTTTTCTTTTAAATTTAATTTTTTTTTTTATTAATTTTAATTGTTTTCTTTTTCTTGGTTTTTTTAGTTTTTAATTTATAAAAATAAAATAAAATTATATTTTTTTTTGATAAGTATTAAAAAAGTGTTATTTAATTACAAATATTTTTTATGTATTGAAGTAAAGGTAAACAATTGGTAAAAATTATGTTTTCCACTATATTTTAAAAGTATGGAACTATAAATTAATTAAGGAGACACAATTATATGAAAAATCTTAATTTCAAAAAAGTAAATGGTAAAAAATATTTTTAAGATTGAAAGAAGTATGTAAAAAGGACTAAAAATTAAAAATTAAAAAAAAATTGAAAATAGATGAAAAATAAGCATTTAAAAAAAATATTATGGAAATATTATGGATTACAAAATTTAAAATATCAAATTACCACCTAAAAAGGGAGGGGGTGCGACCGATAGCACCATTTTTAAAAACGAGGTAAAAAATGTGACCCTTGAAAAAATGAGAACTCGACAAAGTTCTCGTAAAGTTGGTAATATTGTTACTTAAGGGAATCGTCATGGATTTGGACTTCAAGATGAATCTACTGAGGCAGAGTCTGAAGAGAGTTGGATTCCTTAGCGACCCGAGTTAAATCAAATATGGGGTCAATATGTTGGGGCAAGAATTGATTTTTTTGCAGAAAGTTATCCCAATTATTCCCTATGTTGATAAGGTGATATTCAATTAAGGTATGAATGAGACCATGATGAAATAGACTTGTCTGGGGGTTTTGACTAGGTCACTGGTACAATTTAGACAATTTAGAAGGGTAGGTTTAAATGAAATCCTCGAAAGGTAATGAGTAATCGAATGTGGAAATAGAAAACAAGGTCGTAGCATCCCTCATTGGTAACAAATTGTTTAATTAGCGACAGAAGACTATGCCACCTTCTATGGAAGAGTTCTATTGGCATACCTTTAATATGATATTATGAATGCTTTGATGCCAAAAGAGACTACCAAAGGATGTTCTTAAGTTTCAAGTTTTTGAACCATTTCTCCCCTAATTGAGGGAGACCCATGGCTTGAGCAATAAATTCCTTATCAACCTGCAACTGAATATCCCCAACCTTATCCTTGATACCATCCAATTTTTTCTTGAATGCTCTAGCCACTTCGATGTTAAATCCCTTAAATGACTGTATAAACCCTAACCATCCTACCTTGGAGAGCATATCAGTCGCATCATCATAATTCAATAACTCCTGCAACCCATTCATCCATATCCTCATGAAAAGGTCCATAAGTTCTTTGGAAGGGTTAATAACTAAAATGGACTAGAAAACGAACAGGTGGTTTTTGTGAAGGTAAGAACATTGTAGACGCAACAAACCAAACCCATAAGAAACGAGAAAATTCACACTGCCATACCTGATGATAATTGAAAATCGGAAGAGTTGAGGACGTCCTAAAACCATCCAACACTTGAAACCTTGATTACATCCTATAAAACAAAGGATAGGAGGATTTGAAATAGAGTGACTCATGTAATCCTTATGGCATGCCACAGACCCTTGATCCGAATTTAGGACAATGACATGGTTAAAGTAATGATTTCGTAGACATGCAAAAGGTTGGGTCGACACATAGGGGCATCATTGAAGAGAATGGTGCAGTACAAGATTTGTTTGATCAAATGATATGTCGATATCCGAGAGAGGGAGAGCCTTACCAAAACCCAATTTTAATTAATTTTTCTTAGTATTCAAAAGGGTTTTGTCTAACCTCAACTCTCATTAAGTATTACAAGGATTAATTAATCAAAGCCACATAATTTAATTTTTAAATTGAAGTTTGGATCTAGGAAAAATGAATTATACATAAGTTATTCAACCTTGAAACGAACCATATCCCTAAGACTTTCTTCTTGTACATGATATTAGGGAAGAAAAAATGATAATATTTGATCAAGTCAAGGGGGTTTTGAAGATAATGTTAAAAGAGTTTACCCAACGATTTGCACAAAAAGAGCCCTTAATTTCATGCTTTGCAGTCATGAAATTGAGGAGAGAATCGAAACATTACGTCACAAAAAACACACTCGCATTAAAGCAATAGGGAAAAATTTAAGCAATACTAACTAGAATTATTTAAACAACACATATTTACAAAATACATGTCAGTATGATGAACACACATACTAGGTAGTGATTAAAAGTCAACTCTGCATTTCAAAAAGACAAAGAAGAATGGGGTGCTAGTTGGACATCCAACAAATGGCAAATGACTGGGCAAAGCAATTATCTCTGATCTAATAAGTCTTCATATTAGGAAGAAGAAAAATAAGACTTAGAGAATTTCAAGCTCTCTTGGAAAATTTGATTTCAGTGCTGTCCAATATTAGGATGAGCTCAGTGGTCATAAAATATTGATATTACCATAATTCATAAATTAGAGAAAAAATGCTTTGTAGGGGATTGGAGTTTGAAAGAACGTTTTAATCAAAGAGTCAGGATGTTTATTTTGAAAAGGAATTTGATACCATAGGCAGCACCACTGCTTCCAGTAGGCATCCATAGCCTTGACAAGTATGCCATTTAACCCACTCAAATGCTTTAATCACATCCAATAGTTGTGTCCACATGATGTACGCTTCCATGGAAAGTTTATTTATTCAACTTAATAGTGTGTTTCATTAAAGATAAGCATGTACCTTTTACCTATTAACCCGACATTGCTTCATTGCTAGCAAGCCTGTTCAGTACCCTGGTGAAGCTATCTTAGTATCATGTGTGCATTAACCCATTTCCAACGAGCCTGTTCAGTACCCCAGAAGGTTTACATGAATTTCCCACACACAAGTTCTTTTCAACCCTCTTATGCCACCCTTTAATAATATAATTAGATAAGTGCTAACACAAATTGAGTGAAGAGAGCGGGGTGATACTAGAGGTCAACTATAAGACATGTGTATTGTTGATCATGATTTTTATTTTCTTTCAAAACTGGAAGGTTTCATCATGGTATAGAAATTTTATATTTCGATTAGGAAATAATCTATAGGATGGGGACGCACTTAAGAGTGGTTACTTAAGAACATGGACGGAGTAAAAAGCCTAAATATCATCGTGATCGTCAAAATGTTAAACGTATATCCAAGTATAATTCTCTAACAAAGACAATTAGGGGATAGGATGAGAGTAATAATCAATTTGTAAAATCGACTATCTAAGTTGTAACTTAATATCAGGACCGATTTAAACCATATTAGATTGTTTGAAGTACACAAGTCTTGAAAACAATGCGTCCTTCTGACAATTATTCTTGGATCAGTGATATGATGATTCAGAAAGAAAAACAAAAATAAAATCTCAATCAAAGAAAAAAAAGAAAAAAAAGCACACATCACACCATATATTTACAAGTGCCCGATCACATTTTGGTCAATAAAAGTATCTTTTGAGGGCCTTTCCATTCAGTGGAAAAGTGTCTAGTTGTCTCTCTAAGGTTTGGAGATGAAAAGAGATCGGAACGATTTTTTCAATGATTATAAATGGTCCTAGCCATAAATTGTGGAATTTTGAATGTTCCCCTTTTTCTTCATGTGCTTTATCCCACCTAAGAACCGAATCTCCTATATTGAAATTTTTTTCGAGGAATAATTTTGACAGTTTGTCGGTGTTGATCTATTTTACGTTTATCTTGTGTTCTAGTTTCTTCCAATTTGAGCAAAGCATTTATTCGAATTTCTAAGGCTGGACACGCTTCTTCCTGGATCTTTTTAGATAGTTGTAATGATGGTAGAAGTACATTGGGAGGGATGATAGATTCTCTTCCGTATACGAGAAAAAACAGGGAATTTCCAATGGTTGTTTTGGGTGTAACCCTATCATCCCACAGTGCGTAGAACAAAGCGGTGTGCCAATTTTTAGATTTTATGACACTGTTCTCTTAAGGATTTTAATTAAGTTATTATTGGTTGATTCAACCCATTTCTTACCTTGAGGGTAATAGCTAGTGGAATATTTCAATTTAATTCATTTTTCCAAAGAAAAAAATTTCAAATCCATCGAAGAAAAATAAGATGCATTGTCGAACACCAAAGATTATAGAATTCTGAAGCGTGAAATGATATGAGTTTCTAGGAACGAAATCACCTGATTAGTGTTGACTACTCTTAGAGGTATGGATTCATACCACCTGGTGAAGTAATCCTTTGTTGTAAGGATGTATTTATGTTGGAGGGAGGAAGCATGTTTAATTGGCCTGATAATGTTAAGGCCCCATTGCTGAAATGGTTGATCAACTATTATAGGTTGAAAAGGGTAAGCGGGTTTCTTAACTCGTTCGACAACCTTTTTCCATATTTCACACTTGGAATCCATATCATGAGAATATCTAAACAACGTGGGCTAGTAATATCTAGCTATGAAAACTTTATGAGAAGTCGTTTCTTCACTGAAGTGACCTCCTACATTACCAGAATGTAATTCAGTTAGAACCTTTTCAGATTCATCCTTCTCTAGGAATCATAATAACACTTCATCAAAATTATTTCTAAAATGGACATCATTAATCATTTGAAATGGAGTAGATCTAAGTCTTAATTCACTTCTCTTTTTGGGGTCTAGATGTTCTGGAGTGGTTCCATGTGTTAAAAATAAAATTTAATGTCAGAATACCAAGAATTAGGCGTGGTTTGAGCACAAAAGATTTGGTTTTCATGAGGCACTGTTTCCTTTGATAAAATAGAGTCACCATTAGGTGGATTGACTGAATCGACCACTAACTTGCAAAGACCTTGACTTATAAAAATCTGGGTTGGCTTAATTTCGAGATTGTATTCTTAAACAAAAGTCATCCAATGAGCCCTCTTCTCCTCGAGCTATTTCTGAACAAGCAGATTTCTTAGTGTAGAATATAGAACGGTGACTTTAGTTCTAGATTTCAGTAGATAGGGTCTAAAGTGTTTCACCACTTTAAACACAACAAAATCTTGTTGATCCATTGTTGGATAGTTTAATTCTGCTCCTTTAAAGGAATAACTCATGAATGAAATGGGGATTTCATTTTTGTCATCATGTTTTTGGGTAAGCACTGCAATGTATGATCTATCTGATGTAAAAGTATAGAGGGTGAAGTCTTTATCAAAATCGGGGCTCATTAAGGATGGAGATTCTATTATAGCTTGTCTGATGGCATGAAAATATTGGTTTTTCTGTGATCCCATTTTAAAAAAAAAATCCTTCTTGATCATATTTTGTAGGGGTTTAACCATCTCGAAGAACTACGGACAAAACATCTAACGAAGTTTATTTTACCAAGAAAATTCTGCATAGCGTTTTTTGATGAGGGAGGGGAAATATTGGCTATGGCTTGTGCTTGTTCAAGGTCTATCATCATTCCATATTTAGACACTATAAAACCAAGCAGCCTTCCCTGATCAACAACAAAAATTGATTTCTTGGGATTTAAGGAAATTTCATACTTACAAGAGTGTTCCAATACACTCCTTACGTGCGATAAGTCGTCTTTTTTTATTTTTTGAAAAGAGAGTTACGTCATCTAAGTAAACACCCATTGACTGATTTATAATCCAACAAAAATAAATATCCATGGCCCTTTAGAAAGTGGCCCTAGTGTTGATTAATCTAAAAGGAATTTTATGATAAGCATAACTACCCTAAGGGGTCCGGAATCTAGTTTTGAGATGATCTGAGGGAGACATTGGGACCTAGGTGGTTGTATCCTGAAAAACCATCCAATAAGGATAGTCTCTCAGTACCAAATACCTATTGTAGGATTTGGTCCATGTGAGGAACATGATAATTATCTTTGTCGGAGGCTTGATTTAAGTTGCGAAAATCAACACAGTCATATTTCCCCATTCTTTTTCCTTATCGGGACTAGATTGGACACCCATTGGGTATGTCAGATAGGGAAAATGATCTTAGTTGTTAACATCTTGTTCAATTATTTTTTGACTGTGGGTTTTAATTTTGAATGCACATTCCTTAGTTTCTGCTGAAATGGTTGAGCTTAAGGTTTCATGGGGATTAGATGTTGTATTATGTTTGGATCAAATGTCTTTAGGTCCTAATAAGTCCAATCGAACACATCTTTAAATTATTTAAATAGTTTAATAAAGGCAGACATTTCTTGTTGTGTGCACCCTGTACCTAAATTGATGTTCTAGGGTTGATCATGTGTTCCTAAATTTACAGTTTCAAATTACAACAAGGAACTATTTGTCTTACAATTAGCAAACCCTTTAAATTTTTCATGTAGATCATAAAACTTTTCAAATCTAATGACAAATTTAGGGATCGAATTTACCATGTAAGATGAAATTTCGGCTGATCAGGGATTAGGTATTACCAAAAAATCGAAAGATTTTCAATGTGAGTGTTTTCATCCATTATAACACCTTGTAAAGTATCCTCCATATGCAAGAAGTTTATGATCTGTTGATCACCATCAAACACCCTCCAATTAGTGATGTTATCAGGAATTGATGGCCTGAATATCAGTTCAACAAAAAATGTATTAGGAGAAAAACCTTCAGCAGGAAATAAATTTATGCTACATTAGCTAATAAATCTTCTTCAACGTTGCTATATCTAGGAATAGAACTTATATTAAAAGAAATAAATTTACTAATTATGTTCCTTACCTCGGTCTGGTAATTTTTAAGATGAGAAGATTGTTATTTTTTTACCTACTTAACCACAATTTTAGAATCGTCGAATACAACTAAGGCTTTGATGTCAAGGTAAATGGCTTTCTTGAGTCCCTGCAAGAGAGCTTCATATTATGTTATATTATGTGTACAATCGAATTCTAATCTATAAGCAATAAATATCTTGTTACCTTTAGGGTCCATTAATAAACAACCAACACCAACTCCTTCATGTGATTTAGATCCATCAAAGTACAAAGGCCAAATTTTGTCATTCGCATAGTTATCTACAATATTTACAGCATGATTAGATGTCATTACTTGAGTGTAGTCTGATTTTTCATATTTCGTATTTAGGTATGTAATAGAGGATATTCCAGTGGAAAAATTCCCAAAAAAGGTGTTTATACCTTGATTTACCGATGTATTCTCACTTGGAATAAAAGGTTCATTTGGGTCATTCAGATCTGTAACTGTGTATTTAAAATAATGTTCCCTATTGACCCTAAGTTTATTTGGTTGGCCATTGAGTAGTAACCATAGGTGAGACAAATCCGTGGATAAATAACCATTAAGTTGTTGAGACCAATGCTTGCTTAGAAACATGCCATACACCTCTGGAATATCATCTATCACTATGTTAATGACCTGATGCACTTTCACATTAGATGACAACCTAATCAAAACATGTTTAAGCTCCCCAACCACTGTAACATCAGTTCTATCAAGATGAATGATTTAATATCTGATGGTTTGATTTCAACATTGATTTTCTGACAAACTAACAAAGGCATCACATTTGATGAATCTCCGAATTCCACCATACAATTATGTACATTTATGTTAAAGATTTTGAATGTTAATAGGAAAAGTGGCTCATTAGAATTCTTATGTTGTGTGGAAGAAGAATTCAAAGTCTATTGATTTTTATTTGCTGCTCTTGAGGATGTTTTATCAAAGTTTGCTACATGTTTTTCTGGAGCATCTTTTTTTTTATTATTGTTTTCAATCATACATTTGAAACATTTTCTGTTGGATGTAAGGGAACTTAATAAACTCATAGATCAATATATTGGCTTTTAATTTCTTAAAATCCTCAATAGGATCATAGTCTAGATCATAGACATAATTTTTTTTCAATGTTTCAGCCTGTTTATTTTGTTTAGATGTTGCATTTTTGTTTATTTCAGATGCATATTTATTTCGTTCGTTCAATTGATCTTCACTATGTGTATTATAAGGATGTTGATTATTATGAATGGTTTCAAATTTTTCTTGAAAAATGTTATTTGAAAAATACCCTAAAGTTGGAGGAGATGAATGTTCACTGGAACGACCCCCGACAAATTATGGAAGTTTGATCTTCTGCAGTTCTCTAGTGATGTCCTCGGTTAGAGGCCCTCCCCTTGAATCCCTCGACGCTTTAGGGTTACCCACTCCAGATGGTGGGGGCTCCACTTCGACCCCTGCTGGCTGACGCCTTTTTAAAGTCTCGTTTATAACCTCCAAAGAGCACAAAATGAGAGCTAATTCAGGTGATGGTGGTGGCGGCATTGGAGGTCTTTGCGACGATGCCCCTTGGCCATGAGTCCTAACCATCCTGTATAATTGAATCTGCATCAAACCAAATGCTCGTCAGGGAAGACTCTAAGTAAGTTCACATTCACGCAACTTATACTTGTAAACATAGGGTTAGGTGTAAGTTTTTGTTTATATACTTGTCTGTAAGTAGACGTTACTCTCTTTAGGGTAAGTGGCTAATGGTTGGGTCGAAAGCCTCTAAGATTGGTAACTTCATTCAGAATAGTTTCTAACTCCCTTGCCTACCAACTATGTTAGCATTGCAAGGTACTCACCAATAAGTGTCACATACCTCCTTAAGTCTTTAACGATTTAGAAATTAAATAAAGTGTGTTAAATACAATGTTGATTAATCATTATAACCTAAAAACGCTAGACTAAACTTTAACTTAAGTTTCAATAGTCTTAATCAACACATTTAGTCTAATCCATCAAACAAATGTTATTATTTTAACATTAATTGCTCACTTAGTTAATTAATCGGTACTTAACTAATCATTAGTATCAATAGTTTGAAATAAAAGTTAAAATTTAAAATTTATCAAAATTTAAAATTTAAAATTAGAATTTACACTAAATAATAATTTAGACTAATGTTTTAAAATAATTAAAACTCAAATGGATTTAAAAATAAAATAAACTAACTAAAATAGAAATAATAATAAAAAAAAAAAAATCGAGTTTTGGCATCGTGGGTCCTCGCATTTGGCCCACGTGCCCCTCTCCCCCTCTCTCAATTCCCAACCCTACTCCCTTATCACTCGCATCATTCCTCGCATCATTCCACACTTCAAACCCTACTCTCACCCGGCCCTTTTCATTTTCATTTTTTTTCTCATTTTCTCAGTCATTACATGCAAAGGTGAAGGATGAGGCCAGCCATGGTCATTCCCTTTGCTCGATCGACCTTGGTGCCTATGAGCTCAAGGACTGGAGGATGCATTGTGCACAGTGGCGTGCTCCCTCTGCTCAGTCGACCCTGGTGCCTACGAGCTCAAGGACTGGAGGATGCGTTGTGCATAGTAGCACACCCCCTCTGCTCAGTCGACCCTGGAGTTTGGCTTTGGACTTTGGTGCCGAATTATGATGTGTTTTCTGTAAGTTTCACTGTCATGTGACATGGAAATTTGGCATGCAATTTGTATCTCTTGGGTGCTAAAGCCCTAATATATATATATATATATATATATATATATATATATTTACCTTACTCTGTAGGGTGTGCAAGGTCGCGTCGTAAAAACAAGAGGTAGGGTGTGTAAGGTCACACCATAAATTCACATTCCGGCAAGCAATCTGCAGAACATAGGGCCCAAGAATCTCCTGGGAATGAAACGTGTGGAGGTCTAGTGGAAGCACAACATCTCCGATAGTATTCATGTCTGAAAACAAGAACTCGGAAAGGCAGAGCTCCACCTGCTGAGAAACAATCATATTGGCAAACCCCGCCCGCGAATTCCTTAACATCTCAATGCATGACTCCAACTACTCTCTCTGGGGCCTCACTCCCAGACTGCTCAGAAATTCTTCCACGCACCCAAAGCTTCCATAATCCATGTCCATGGGACCGCCCTGTTGAATTCCTCTCGACATTCTTTGGTTTCCTCCTCTCTCTTCTTGTTGGGGAGGAGAATGATATTCCTTTGCATCCACAAACTCGTCGTCATCTGATATCTCTATCTCTATGGTTTTTATATTCAATGACTCTTTTGTTGTTGTTGCTTCCTCATCTTCAAAATATTTCGGTAGTATAACAGATCTTCTTCGCATGTTGTTGTCTTGGATGGACTCCTCTCACTCCGTTGTTGGGAACTGGATAAGTTATTTTGCACATTATATATATTATTTTATATTTATATCTATATCTGTGTTAAAATTTTCAGTATGTATATTATTATTCATATTTACATCTATGTTAAAAATCTTCACTATGTGTATTATTATTTATATTTATATTTGTATTAAAAAAAATTGTGCTTGGCTTGCAGGTTAGGTGGATGTGGAGCTGGAGTTGGAGCTTGGAGCTTGGAGCTTGGCCCTCGGGCCTAGATTTATATTTACACTTATATATATATATTCATATACATATTATTTAGGGTTTCATGGTTGCTTTCTAAATTGTTGTAAAGGGTTTCAATATGACTATTTAGGGGTTATTTAGGGGTTGTTTAAATTTTTGGGTTAATGCTGGAACAGTTCCATTCCTAAAATTTCATTATTACATGCGGGTAGGTGGGTAGACCCTGGTCCAAGTTTTTAAACTTGGCTCTGATATCATGTGTAAGGCTTGTCCACATAGAGCCTTATAAAACATAAATCTAGATATAGAAATTCTATCATAATTTCTTCTTTATTCACTATTCAACATAATAACAATGTTCAGCAGAATTAAAAATGAACATCATAATAATGAACAACATGCTCAGCATAATAATAATGAACAGTATAACAATAATGAACAACAACATAATAATAATGAACAGTATAACAATAATGAACAACAACATAATAATGATGATAATAAAATGTATCTACCTCAAACTGATGTTGTACTGAAGCTCTGCCCAAACTGATTAACCTCCCAGCCAGCTAGGAACATCCTATCCGGATCCCTAGCCCCAAGATTCCTTATGGTTTCCTGGCCCCCGAGCCCAAAATTCCAAGCAACACGTGCCCCTGTGAGATACCTCCAGTAAGCTGTAAGAAAAACTCAGAACAAATACATCCCCAAACAACTTCCTCTTCCCTCCCCCAATTTATCCCCTTCTCCTCAATTGAAAATACTACTCAACCTCAAAAAATATCCCCTTCCTGATTCCTCTCCCTTTCCTTATCTTCCTTCTCCTCCCTTATCCAACTGCCTTATCTCCGCATTAAACACTCAACCACCTTATCCCCCCCCCCAATAAATTGGTCCATCTACCAATACAATTATATTATAAAATAAGTCTTTTAAAAAAACAATCTAAATTAATAATTTATTAAACTAATATCTATTAAACAAATATTTAATCATGATAATTAAATAATTAATTAGGGTTGTTACAGTCGCAAAGGATTTCCATTCCTTCTGAACAGATCCTACAACCCCAGCACCACAAGTGTTGTGATCTCAATCTCTGTGGCCAAATACCACGCCTGTCGCGGTTTTATAATACCACTACACCTCCTGAGCTTAGTAACATGGCCAAAGTAACCTCTTGGTTCTCAGGAACATTCTAAGGTTAGAAATTGGTTCCTCCAGACACGATTTCCACTTGAAACCTTAGGTCGAGAGACCACTTATCCATCCCATCTAGGTTTGGCATTGAAACCTTGGCTCTGAACTCGAATTGTGTCTACTTTGACAACAATTCTTTTCGAAACTTTTTCTTCAACTTCCACTAACATATCCCATCCAGGATTAGTGTTGAAACCTTGGCTCTGATACCAAAATGTAATGTCCCCAACCTTCAACAGTCTAGGCAATGTCACTACTCAGTCACTTCACTTAGCTCTGATACCAAAATATAATGTCCATGACCCTCACCAGGCCTATCGAGAAACACTGCTGTGGAATCATACACATACATACAAAAATAATTTTAATGAATTAAAACACTTAATCACAATAATCACAGAATTGCTGCTACCATACATAATCAATGGAACTAACAGTAGTTCATATACGCAACAGAATACATGATAACATTCAAGCATCATAGACATGCATAACATATAAATTAAGTACAGACTGATGCTTATCTTTTAACTAGAAAAAAACCACCAACTGCATGCAGAACTTCCACAAACCTCCTAGCCTTAGACCACACTACTCATAACTCTCAATAGTAGGTCACCCCTGAGCTAGGACTAAGCTCATTGGGCAAGGGATTCCTAGGCTAAGCAAGGTGAATAGGGAAGTCACACAGTGAAAGAGGAAGAATTTTCTCCCAGGAGCCACTTACGCCCACTTCTCACAGACTCTCATTCCCCACATGCCTGTCCCACCCCAGGAGTATACACCTTCACTGTCACAGAGTCCATCGGCTACTTCACCTCCCTTGCCTTGGGCTTCAACAATAGGCCGGACAGGAATTCTCAAAGATCTATAGCAGCTACATGACCCCTTCTAGGAGTTCTCACTTCCTCAGCACACTCTCTCACCTGGAGAGAGTTTCTCACAGGACTGACAACCTGCCTCTTCAACCACAGGCCTGACAACTTGCTTCTTCAGCCAATATTCAAACCAGCTCCAGCCTAGTACGGGTTACAGCAGCAGCAATAGGGAAAATGATTATGAACACCCAAAACAGTAACAGTCGAACACTAAGAAACAACAAGGCTCAGGAGGTTACAGGATGCGCCGGGCTTATCGGGATACACACAAGATAAATCAGAATTCTCCCGGAGACACGAATCAGTCTGTTAGTTTTCCCCATGGATTTTAGGGTGTGTGACCAAGAAACAATGCAGAGGTTGATCATGGGCATTTCGGGTTCAGACTCTGGATGGAAGAATGGACATGATGAACCGCTAACTCAAACGGATGATGGAAGAATGACTCATGGGTTACTTGTTCCAGGGTCCCTGGTGGATATCCCCATTCACAGTTAGACAATGGATGGAGAATCGCCAAAATCCACAGAACCAACCCCCAACATATCTCAACTCGTTAGATTTTAATGCATGCACCCAGGGAAAAATTGTCTTCCTCGAGCTTCATGCACTACATTTTCATTCGTTCCCCTTTCCCAATAACTTAGGACAACACTTGGTCAATTGACCACCTTATCCTTTTAGGAAATAATAATAAATTATTATCCCCTTTAGAGGTAAGCCCCCTAGCTTAGCCCCTAGGCCCACACACTTAGCCTCCTCCCTTACCCAACCTTATGGAATCTTAGTCCCCCATCACACTTTCTTCATGGCCGATCTCCACACAACGATGTTTATATTTTATTAATGATCTGCATAATTACATATACAAAATCTGGCTCCTGGAATTTAACACCTAGGCTCTCCAACCTAGTAAACACATAATCCCACCATCTTATCAACACTTGGCTCACCAGCCTATAAACATGATTACAATTCATAATATCAATGGGGCTCATCCCTGGGGATATTACAACTACTTAGGAGGGAGAGAGAGTTGAGAGTTGAAGCTCCCAAATATCGGAAATCCTGAATCAATCGTAGCCATTGGTTTGGAAGAGAGCTACGTGTCGACGGATCATGGAGGTCTGGGAAGGCATGTGAAATACACGAAAGGAGAATAGATAGAAGTCATTGATCATAGATCATTGCTGAAAGCAGGAGATCGACGAATGAAATGGATTGCGGGGCTATAACTTTCCCGGATGTTAAAAATCTGAGAGGGGGCCACAATTTATACCACGGTATCGCTGAAGGCATACGTGGAAGCTGGAGGTGAATTGCGGGGTGAAAAGAAGGTTGGCCTAAAACCACTCTTGTCCACACCCACAATCACAACTTTCCATGAGGTCATATCCCACGGTCTTAAGAAGGAAAGGGATAATGAAAAAAGGCCTAGCGCCTGAAACTTGGAGTTTTGGAAGTGCGCAGGAATAGCTTGTGGGTCTGTCAGGACCTGTGCCTAAAGGAAAAAGGGGGCCTATGTATAATTTTTTTGGGTTCAATAAGGAGCTTGAAGCGTTTCTCCGACTCAGAAGGAAGAAATATCCTAGACCCGGAGGTTGTGCAACCCCGAGGAGATCAGGGGGGGTCTACATCAATATGAATGCGTAATTTTGCATATGTACTTGCTTGGATATGCATATAACATGTCGGTGAGCTTATAATACTCTGTTATTATGAAATAATGTTTGAGTATGACTAAAGTATGGATTATGTATTCAGGAAAAATGATACAGCAGGGTTAAATATGTGGATGTTGTTGTTGCTTATAATTTCCATCGAGGTGAAGAACCATGGGGATGGAAGGAATAGTGATCAAAATGATGAAGGGGGAAGTCTGTGAGCTTCTACATATATCAGTTGGCCAGACAACAACAAGTTGGTTGGTAACAACCAAGAAGGTATGCATTTATTTTTTGTTGATGCATACATGTTGAAGGCGATCAAGGTAAGGATTCCCTCAATTAATTTTCAGTATTTAAATTGATATGTAATGTTTGAAGGCCTGGAGTGTGTAAGTGTTGTTGATGCTAGAATGCACTTAGATACAATTTCAGTTGCATATTATGTTATGATTGGTTATGGGATCATAACCAGGTTAATTAAGGATACATACTCCTTATATAACAATGAATACCCATAGAGCCATGAGTGAAAACCCAAGAAGTTGGAGGTATCACTTGAATCTATGATGGTAAGGTAAAATAAGTTCAGTTCTGAAGAGTAACTGGATGTTGAAGAATCCAGAGTCTATAAAACAACTTGGTGTGGAATTTGATTCATCCAAGTACGCGATTGGGTTAGTTGGACCCAGGAAATTAATGATAGATGAAGTTTAATATGAGCTTAGTTTGGGACTATAAATGCAAAGGCAACCAAGAGTGATTTGGATAGAAAGTGCTCAAGAAAAAAATAGTCATGTAAAGTGACTACAATGAGAGCACAATAATATTCAAGAATCTGGGAAGAATTGAATACTTTTGGGATCAGAAAGAAAAAGCTTTGGGTGTGTGGAATAATTTCTGAGCAGTCTGGGAGTGAGGCCCCAAAGAGAGTAGTTGGAGTCATGCATTGAGATGTTAAGGAATTCACGGGCGGGGTTTGCCAATATGATTGTTTCTCAGCAAGTGGAGCTCTGCCTTTCCGAGTTTTTGTTTACAAACATGAATACTATCGAAGATGTTGTGCTTCCACCAGACCTCCACACGTTTCATGCCCAGGAGATTCTCGAGCCCTATGTCCTGTAGATTGCTCACCGGAATGTGCATTTATGGCATGACCTTACACACCCTACCTCTTGTTTTTATGATGCGACCTTGCACACCCTACAGAGTAAGGTAAATAAATAAATAAATAAATAAATATATATATATATATATTAGGGATTTAGCACCCGAGAGATACAAATTGCATGCCAAATTTCCATGTCACATGACAGTGAAACTTACAGAAAACACATCATAATTCGACACCAAACTCCAAAGCCAAACTCCAGGGTCGACCGAGCAGAGGGGGCGCGCCACTATGCACAACGCGTCCTCCAGTCCTTGAGCTCGTAGGCACCAGGGTCGACGAAGCAGAGGGAGCGCGCCACTATGCACAACGCGTTCTCCAGTCCTTGAGCTCATAGGCACCAGGGTCAACCGAGCAAAGGGAACGACCATGGCCAGCCTCATCCTTCACCTTTGCATGTAATGACTGAGCAAATGAGAAAAAAAAATGAAAATGAAAAGGGCCGAGTGAGAGTAGGGTTTGAAGTGTGGAATGATGCAAGTGATAAGGGAGTAGGGTTGGGAATTGAGAGCAGGGGAGAGGGGCACGTGGGCCTCATGCGAGGACCCACGATGCCAAAACTCGATTATTATTATTATTATTATTATTATTTCTATTTTAGTTAGTTTGTTTTATTTTTAAATCCGTTTGAGTTTTAATTATTTTAAAACATTAGTCTAAATTATTATTTAGTGTAAATTCTAATTTTAAATTTTAAATTTTGATAAATTTTAAATTTTAACTTTTATTTCAAACTATTGATACTAATGATTAGTTAAGTACTGATTAATTAACTAGGGATTAATTAACTAAATGAGCAATTAATGTTAAAATAATAATATTTATTTGATGGATTAGACTAAATGTGCTGATTAAGACTATTGAAACTTGGGTTAAAGTTTAGTCTAGAGTTTTTAGGTTATAATGATTAATCAATATTGTATTTAACACACTTTATTTAGTTTCTAAATTGTTAAAGACTTAAGGAGGTACGTGACACTTATTGACGAGTACCTTGCAGTGCTAACATAGTTGGTAGGCAAGGGAGTTAGAAACTATTCTAAATGAAGTTACCAATCTTAGAGGCTTTCGACCCAACCTTTAGCCACTTACCCTAAAGAGAGTAACGTCTACTTACAAACAAGTATATAAACAAAAACTTACACCTAACCCTATGTTTACAAGTATAAGTTGCATGAATGTGAACTTCCTTAGAGTCTTCCCTGACGAGCATTTGGTTTGATGCAGATTCAATTATACAGGATGGTTAGGACTCATGGAAATCGAGGCCAAGGGGCATCTTCACAAGGACCTCCAATGACGCCACCACCATCGCTTGAATTAGCTCTCATTTTGTGCTCTTTGGAGACTATAAATGAGACTTTAAAGAGGCGTCATCCAGTAGGGGTCGAAGTGGAGCCCCCACCATCTGGAGTGGGTAACCCTGAAGCATTGAGGGATTCAAGGGGAGGGCCTCCACTCGAGGACATCACTAGAGAACTGCAGAAGATCAAACTTCCATAATTTGTCGGGGGTCGTTCCAGTGAACATGCAGAGGCATGGTTGGAAGGAATGACATGATGTTTCTCCTTAATAGACTATGCTTCCATATCAAAGGAGAAAATAGATCTTTCAGTTGAGGGACAATGCCTTGAACTGGTGGGGAAACCTGGAGAGGCATTTGCACCTTACCCTAGGCATCGCCTCATGGGAACTTTTTGAGGAAAGGTTCCAGAGGAAATATCTACCAGCTTACTACAAGGAACGACAGGTGGGAGCATTTCATGCTCTAGTACATGGGAACATGACCATGGAAGAGTATGAGATCAGGTTCATGGAGTTGGTAAAATATGTTTCGTACATGGATAATGATCAAGGACAGGAAGAACACTTTGTTTATGGGTTAAACCCTAAGATAAGGGCCATGGTACGGATTTGGAAATCATCTTTAATAGAGGAAGCAGTTGAAAATGCATGTTATGCTAAGGAACACATGCGCTTAAATAGAGGTATGAGATCGACCTTTCCACATCATCCTAGATTCGTGGGGAAGGCCCCTAGGACATTCTCTAGGGGAGGGAGATCTAGGTCACCTCCTTATTGTAATAGAGTCACACCAAGGATAGCTTCCATGGGTATTTCAATGGGAGTGAGTGCAACATCCCATTCATCACCAATGATGCAGGCAGGTCCACGAACTTCTCAAGGAGAATCTAGTAGGGGCAGTGGTTCCAGGGAAAGGAACTCATTTCAGAGACTGTCACAAAGCAGTGTGTAGGTTCCATCTCGTGTTACATGTTGGGGATGTGGAGGACCCCATTACCAGCATGAATGCCCAGAGTTGCAAGCATGATTTGTGCACAGAGAACTAAAGACCTCGATGGGAAGAGCAAGTGGCAGCCACCAGATTTTTGCAGCAGTTAATAATCGCCAGGAAGAACATCAATCCATGGTAGTGGAGTCATCAGGTATGATAAATCATATCAATGTTAAAATTTTATTTGATTATGGTGCTACATATAGTTTCATCTCACCATATGCATTAGAAAAGAGTGGGTTGGCATCCTACGAGCACGATGAATTTAAACAAGTCGAGATGAGTTCGAGGGAAAAACAAGCAGTAGGGACTAGCGTTGATAATTATTTAGTAGACCTGGGAGTGTGTACTACTAGGTTGAAGGTATATGTCACTGCTTTGGTATACGTCACTGCTCTAGTAGAATCCCATCAAGCCATGGTAGATTCTTTCATGAAAAGGGTGTTGTGTGTTGACGATGAAGGAAGGTCAGTAGCTATCCACGGTGTACGAAGGAAGGTGTCTCGACACTTTATCTTGACTATGAAGGTTAAGCGGTGCATGAGAAAAGGGTGTTGACTATATGTAGTGGAAGCAGTGAATGAAAGGAAAGGACCCTCCTTGGATCAATACCCAGTATTTTCAGAGTTTAAGGATGTTTTTCCGTACGAGTTGCCAGGGTTACCTCTTGAGAGGGAGCTTGATTTTACTATTGAGCTAAAACCTGGTGCAGAACCAATTTCCAAGACTCCATATAGGATGACCGTGCCATAACTTTGTGAGTTGCAGATGTAGTTGAAAGAACTACTCGACTTAGGGCTAATAAGGCCCAGTGTCTCACCTTGGGGTGCACCAGTAATTTTTTTGAAGAAGAAGGATGGTTCCTTGTGACTATGTATAGATTACAGGGACTTGAAATCTGCTACAGTGAAAAATAAGTACCCTATGCCACGAATAGATGATCTCTTTGATTAGATGAAAGGAGCAATGGTATTCTCAAAAATTGATTTGCAATCAGGGTATCACTAGTTAAGGATTAAGGAAGGCGATATTCCTAAAACTGCCCTTTGAATTCAGTTTGGGCATTATGAGTTCGTTGTAGTACCTTTCAGATTGACCAATGCGCCAGTAGTATTCATGAGCCTCATGAATGGTGTATTCCGGAAGTACTTAGACCACTTTGTAAAAGTATTTCTAGATGATATCCTCATCTATTCTAAGAACGAAAGAGAACATGAGGAACATTTGCAAGTGGTGTTGTCCTGCCTTAGAGAGAACAAATTGTATGGGAAGTTGTCTAAGTGTTCCTTCTTCTAGAAAGAAATTCACTATTTAGGCCATATGATTTCTGGTGAAGGAATCTCTGTGGACCCAGAAAAGGTAAAGGCCATTATGGAATGGCCAGTGCCGAAAAATGCTCATGAGGTAAGAAGCTTCATGGGGCTAGCAGGTTGTTATTGGAGATTTGTGGAAGGGTTCTCTAAAATAGTGAAACCCATCACCACTTTGTAGCCCAAGGGGGTTAGGTATGAATGGACAGAAGAATGTGATAGTGCATTCATCGAGCTTAAAATTTTACTAAATAGTGCACCAATTCTACGAGTGTTGGATATGGAAAAGGACTTCACAGTCTACACAGATGCCTTGAAGTAAGGGTTGGGAGTTGTGCTAATGCAGGATGGAGGAGTGATAGCATATGCATCAAGGAAGTTGAAGCAACACAAGGATATTTACGCTACTCATGATTTAGAGTTGGTAGCTATAATGCTAGCTCTGAAACTTTGAAGGAACTATCTGGTGGGGTGAAACTTTGAGCTCAAAACGGACCATGAAAGTTTAAAACATCTCTTCACTCAAAGGGATCTTAATTCCAGGCAGAGGCAATGGAGTGAGCTTATGAGTGAGTACAATTTTGGTATTTCATACATCAAGAGAAAAGAAAATGTGGTCGCGGATGCCTTGAGTAGGAGACCACATGTCTTCTCCTTGGTACCCTTAAAAGTCAATCTGAGGGAGAGTGTGTTGATGCAACTCCTTGGAGACAGTTGGTATTTAAAGGTTACTTCAAACCTCTAGAGTGGGAGGCAGTTAGATACAAAGTATAATGGATATATCCTGGAAGCATATGAACTATTAAGATATTGAGGAAGGATGTATATCCTCGAAGGTGGGGATATTTGAAGCATCATACTAAAGGAAGCCCATAGAGCACTTTATTGTGCACATCCGGGTGTGAAGAAAATTTACGTAGACATGAAGAATCTTTTCTTCTGGGTAGGCATGAAGCGTGATGTAGTCCATTTCATCACCAAGTTCCTAGATTGTCAACAAGTGAAAGCTGACCACCATCACCCCACAGGACGCCTACAACCACATGATGTTCCTATGTCCATGTGGGAAGTCATTTCTATGGATTTTGTTGTGGAGTTTCTTTTGTTGTGGAGTTTCCGCTCACATCTCATAGACACAATGCCATTCTTTTGATAGTTGATAAGTTGACCAAGAGTGTTCATTTTATTTCGGTTAGAGACACTTACGATGTCACTAATGTGGCATGAGTGTTTGTAAGTGAGGTCATCCATTTTCATGGGATACCCAAGAAGATCATTTCAAATAGGGACTCCAGATTCACTTCTAGGTTTTGGACAAGTTTACAGTCGGCGTTGGGGACATAGTTGAACTTAAGAACAACTTATCATCCTAAAAAAGATGGGCAAACCGAGAGAGTAAATCAGGTTATGGAAGACATGCTTATGATGTATGTTATGGATAATCAAACCCATTGGGAGAAGTACCTACCTTTGGTAGAGTTCACCTACAATAATAATTTTCATAGCGCCATTGGAATGCCACCCTATGAAGCTCTGTATGGAAGGCCATGCAAAACACCATTGAGTTGCGAAAGATTAGAAGACCACATGACAGTTGGGCCAGAATTGATACAATAAATGGAGGAACAGGTGATACAGATTAGGCAGAGGCTAAAGGAACCACAGGATAGAAAAAAACTTTATGTTGATGCACATAGGAGTGACCAAAGTTATAAAGTGGGAGATCAGGTTTTCATTCATATCAGGCCTAATAAGAGTACCATTCGGTTCAGGAAGGGGACAAATTTGTCACCTCGATTTATAGGACCGTTCAAAATCCAAGAGAAAATTGGATCCATTGCCTATCATCTCGTACTGCCACCCTACTTGCATAAAACTCATAATGTTTTCCATGTATCTGTTCTACGTCATTATGTTGTTGAAGAATCACAGAAACTAAATTGGAAGGAAGTGCAGGTATCAGATGCAAGAACCCTCACGGTAGAACTGTTACGCATATTGAACCGTAGAGTCCGAAAACTTAGGAACCGTCTGGTAGACCAAGTTAAGGTCCAGTGGGACACCAAGATCTGCTACTTGGGAGGATGCCGAGACATTACGATGAGATTATCCCTCACTTTTTTGACCACCTCAAGAATATGTTTCTTGAAGGTTGGGTGTATGTAACACCACATTTTGACTTAGACATCTAGGATTACCTGAGGCATAATCACCTTTATTTTCTTTTCACAGTGAAACTATTAATGATACACTTGAACTTTTAAGACGTATGAACTTTTATGAATGTTTAAACGTTATTTGAATAATGATAGATATGATGCGATCTATTATGTGAATGTAAATTCTATGAATGTTTAAATGTTATTTGAATGATGATGGATATGATGTGATCTATTAGGTGAATGTAAATTCTATGAATGTTCAAATGTTATTTGAATGATGATGCATATGATGCGATCTATTATGTGAATGTTAATTCTATGAATGTTTAACGTTATGTGAATGATGATGGAAATGATGCAATCTATTATGTAAATGAAAATTCTATGAATGGGCAACGTCAATTGAATTATGGGCATATTAAGAGATCTATTTCTAACTTGAAAATTTTGACATTTAAATTTGTTGGTACGTGGATACCGAATTGAGATTATGGTCGTATGAATTTACATGATGATAATGCATAGATATGTATGATTTTGTGTTATAGACTAATTTGCAGGTCAATGGACTATGAAATAGCCAAGGGATAATGGTATTAAAAGTGGATGTCATGACCATCGACCGAGAAACAATGTGGTATGAATCTTTGTATGTGAAATTATATTGGTACGAATGCACTGCTATGATATGTGGACCAGTGAAGGATTTTAGGTGGTGAGATTGCCCAAAAACTAAATAAACGATGACAAAATTCCCAGCAACACAGTGCCACTACATATTCCATGGTAGGGTGTGGACCCTAGTCCTATTAGGAGGCGTGGAGGCATTTCCCACTATGTATCCTATGAAACCTGGAGTCATGGGAGGACGGTGTTAGCTCACGCTCCCCTAGACATGTGATGATGATTGTCATTTGCCTGTTGAGGAAGCTTGGTCAAGATAGTGACACTTCCACTTACGGGTTCTATTTGGATTTAGGTCAATATAGTTGATGCTCCAAGATAGTCTAGCAGAGGAAGGATAGGAATGGAAGATGGAAGTAAGTTAGGGAGGAAGGATGAATATAAATAGTTGAGAGTGTATGAAGATTTTCCTTTTGGTGGAATATATTATTTTCCCTTCTGAAAAGAAAATATGTATATATGTATATTCATAATTACTTAACTAAACTACCATTGTCTAAATAAACGTTGTTGAGCTAGATTACTATAATTAAAGGATTTCACAAACATTTAATTGGTTTATTATCTTTTCTAAAATGAATAGTCTTGTTGATTGGATTCGATGCATATATGAATTACTATAGGTGTGATAGTTATTTTCATTAGTACATGCGCGAGACTTGTATGTGCTAGCTACACATGCATTTCTTTCACATGTACACTAGTACGTATGAGTTTTCTTTAGCTTACTTATTGATAATGTTGTTTATTGGATATGAATGTGTGAACCATGTGTCATTTCCCTTGTATTATAAATTATTCTAACTTCGGGACAAAGTTTCTTAAAGGATGGGTGTATGTAACAACCCTAATTAATTATTTAATTATCATGATTAAATATTTATTTAATAAATATTAGTTTAATAAATTATTAATTTAGATTGTTTTTTTTAAAGACTTATTTTATATTATAATTGTATTGGTAGATGGACCAATTTATGGGGGGGGGGATAAGGTGGTTGAGTGTTTAATGGGGGGATAAGGTAGTTAGATAAGGGAGGAGAAGGAAGATAAGACAAGGGATGGGACTCGGGAAGGGGATTTTTTTGAGTTTGAGTAGTATTTTCAATTGAGGAGAAGGGGAGAAATTGGGGGAGGGAAGAGGAAGTTGTTTGGGGCTGCATTTGTTTTGAGTTTTGCTTACAGCTTACTGGAGGTCTTTCACAAGGGCACATGTTGCTGGGAATTTTGGGCTCGAGGGCCAGGAAACCGTAAGGAATCTTGGGGCTAGGGAGCCAGATAGGTTGTTCCTAGCTAGATGGGAGTTTAATTAGTTTGGGCAGAGCTTCAATACAACATCAGTTTGAGGTAGATACTTTTTATTATCATCATTATTATGTCGTTGTTCATTATTTTTATACTATTCATTATTGTTATGTTGAACAACTTGTTCATTATTATGTTGTTCATTTTTAATTCTGCTGAACATTGTTATTATGATGAATAGTGAATAAAGAAGAAATTATGATAGAATTTCTATATCTAGATTTATGTTTTATAAGTCTCTGTGTGGAAAAGACTTACAGTGACTGTCAGATCTAGAGAACGTACAAAAGGATTAACTTGGATGCCCTTCTGTAACCTCAGAGAAGCTCAGGAGAGATACCATTGAACCTTCATCAACAGAAGTGCAAGGAGTGCACATGAAGAACTTTATGTTGAGTTCAGAGAGAGATAGAGTCATTGAGAACTCTATAGGGCTCTGCCAGATGGGCATCGAGCGAGTGCAAGTGTGCATAGAGAGAAATCTTTGTCAGGTTCAAGGAGAAGAGTAACAGAGGAAGATAATCACAGAGTTGTTGAACACTCTGTAGAAAACGCTCAACAAGGTGTGCTTTGAGCGGAAGGTGGCCAGGAGGGCATGAAGTTTTCGTTTGAAAGGAAACATAAGGGCCTAGACCCTTAGGAGACTAAGTAAATCGAAAAATCTTAGAAGAGATAACGCAAGGAGTTCTTGGGAGACAGACTCACTCTAAGTCCTAAATCTTAGAAGAGATAACACTTACGTGAGAGAAGACGAGACTTGATAGATGGACTCGAAGGAGGAGAAAATGTCGAAGCCTTTGAATACTTAGAAAATCTTCTCAGTCAGAAGAGATCTGAACTATTGGAGGTAGATCTCGGTCGTCTATTTAGAAGCATCATCAATATCATGAGATCGAAGGTCACCTCACATTACAGGGATGGAAGGTGCTTGAGCTTTACGAAGTCGAGGGCGGGCCGCAATCCAAACCACAGTTTTGGAGAAAGGACACATGTAGGCTCAAGGTGAATTGCGGGATGAAAAGTATTTTTGTCTCAAACCACCTTTGAGCATCCCGCAATCACGTGTTTGTGTGAGGTCACTGCCCAAGGTCACCTCTAGGGAGGAGCCAAGGAAAAGGGGAGAGTGGACTTGATAAAGTCTCGAAGTCCTGAAGTGATTTGGGATCGTCCATCGTCTGGAAGGAAGCGTGGCAGAAATCCATCCGTTTCTGGTGAAGGCACTCCGAGAGGAACGAGCGCACAGAAGTTTGAAACTTCCAACACACGAACAATCGAAGTAAGTGTCAACTACCCGATTCAAGCGGACACGTGGCATAAATCTGCACACTTCGAAGGAAGGATAAATTTGAGGTTTGAGAACTCCGAAGACTCGAAGTAAACGTTAGTCGTCGGATCCAGAGGACAGGTGGTGTAAGTCTGTGGACTTCGGGTGAAGACTTGAAGTAGGTCGTGGTCGTTGATCTCCAGGAGGAGTACGTGTCGATAGATGGGCGTATCTGAGTGATTTGCATTGGGGTCTCAGTTGAGAATTGAGACTGTCGAACCCCAAAGTTTTGAAGCAGATGAGAGCTGTCGATGTGAAGGTGGACACGTGATGCCAAATCTAGAACTCTTGAGGAAAGAGAAAGGGGAAAAGTATGAATTCCAAAGAAGATTTTGATTGTTGATCAAGGAGGGAGATGAAGGACCGTTGATCTTCTTGAGGAGAATAAAGTCCCAAAGCAGGAGAAGAGCCATCTATTAGGAGGACGTGTGGCAGATGATCTGCCATTTCAGAGATATCACTCCAGAATAAACAAGAGTTTGAGAACTGAAACTCTCGAAGTTTGGATTCATGGAGGAAATTGTGGCCGCACATCTATAGTGAAAGGTGTCAATCAATATTCCACTTTGGAAGATAGCTACTGAGGAGGAAGCGAGAGTTGATATTTGAAACTTCCGAAGACCGAAAAGTTGGAATCAATCGTATCCGTTGGTTTGGAATAGAGCTACGTGTTGATAGAACATGGAGGTATGGGAAGGCACATGAAAGATTGGAAAGGACGATAGATAGCATCTGTTGATCATGGATCATCGCCAAAAGAGAGAGATCGATGGATGAGATGGATTGCGGGGCCAAAACTTGCTCGGATGTTAAAAATCTGAGAGTGGGACACAATTTTTCCCATAGTTTTATATGTGTGGTAGCAAGAGGTAAATTTCAGAGTGAAAAGAGGGTTGGTCTAAAACCGCTCTTGCCCATGCCCGCAATCGCATTTTTTTTCTGTAAGGTCACAGCCCAGGGCCATATGAAGGAAGGGGCTAATGAAAAAGGAGTTAGCACCTGAAACTTGATGTTTCAGAAGTACACAGACAGAGGTCATGGATATCATAGGACCTGCACCTTAGGAAAAAATGGGGTCGGTGTATAGTTGTTTTGGGTTCAATAAGGAGCCCTAAGGGTCGATCCGACTCAGAAGGAAGAAATATCCTAGACTGGGAGGTCATGCAGCCTCAAGGAGAGAAGGGGGGGGGGGTCTGCATCAATATGAATGTGTAATTTTTCATATGTACATGCTTGGATATGCATATAACATGCTGGTGAACTTAGAATAGTCTGTTATTATGAAATAATGTTTGAATATGACTAAATAATGGATTATGTATTTAGGAAAAATGATACAACAGGTTTAAATATGTGGATGTTGTTGTTGCTTATAGTTTCCATCGAGGTGAAGACCCTTGAGGATGGCAGGAATGGTGATCAAAATGATGAAGTGAGAATCTGTGAGCTTATACAAATAATAGTTGGTTAGACAACAACAAGTAAGCTCGTAACAACCAGGCATGTATGCATTTAGTTTCTGTTGATGCATACATGTTGAAGGGGATTGAGGTAAGGATTCCCTCAGTTAATTTTTTAGTATTTAAATGTATATGTAATGGCTGAAGGCCTGGAGTGTGTAAGTGTTGTTGATTCTAGAATGCACTTAGATAAAATGTTAGTTGCATATTATGTTATGATTGGTTATGGGATCATAACCAGGTTACTTCAGGAGACATACTCCTTATATAACAACGAATACCCATAGATCCATAAGTGACAACCCAAGAAGTTGGAGGTATCACTTGAATCTATGATGGTAAGGTAAAAGAAGTTCGGTCCTAAAGAGTAATTGGATGTTGAAGAATCTAGAGTCTATAAATAGCTTGGTGTGGAATTTGATTCATCCAAGTATGAGATTGGGTTAGTTGGACCCAGGAAATTAACGAAAGCTGAAGTTTAGTACCACCTTAGTTTGGGACTATAAATGCAAAGGCATCCAAGAGTGATTTGGATAGAAAGTGCTCAGGACAACAATAGTCATGTATAGAGACTACAATGAGAGCACAAGAAGATTTAGGAATTTGGGAAGAATTGAATACTTCTGGGATCAAGAAGAAAAATTTTTATAGGGAGAAAGAAGTTGCTGCAATTTTTGTGGCAGCAAGTATGTTATGGCTTGTTGGGTCAGCCAGAGGAAATAATTCTTTCATGTTTGCAAGTGTTGTTGGTGATGTTGTCGCATAAGGAGTGAAGCAACAGAGAGCTGAAGTGTTGGTTATAAGTTTTATAAAAGAATCATGAAATCTTCTACTGCTATCAGAATTTCAGCTAGCAGTCATGCAGGTATGAGTTTGTATTACTCTTTTTCATAATTGATGAAAGGAAATTTAGGTAATAATTTCCTCATCCAGAGTTATTTTATAAAATCACATGATTATATTATTGAATGCATACCACTGGATTTGGTAAAGGATGGAGGCATGTATTAATTCAAAGCTTTTTAGTTTTTGAATGCACACACTGGCATAGTAGAATGTCATGTTAATTTGGTTATGGGGTAATAACCAAAGAATTAAAAGATAAGAACTTGCTATAAGAATGAATGTTAGTAAGCTAGTCATGTATGAGACCGGGACATGGTTAGATATGGAAAGGTATGGATATGGAAAGGTTATGAGCCACACAGGTACTAAACGATTCCTACCTTTGAATAAAACTGGGACTGCAACCTTTTTTCTAACACTAATGAACACCACATAATTATATTCTTGGTGTAGTGTTCGGGTCGAAAAGGAAGGCATCCAATTAATTGGGAAGACAATAGGAAGTGTGTGGAGAATGTGTCAACACATTGGCCAGAATTCCAACTCATGGATGGTGAGATACATGACTAAGATAAAAAGCATTATGTAAATCAATACAAGGGTGCACTAAATAAATAGGGATTGAGGGTTGTACTCATGTCTAGTAAGGGGCAGAGTTGCACTCATACATGATGGAATTGTATACTTAAGTGCACTTTTCTGAATGCATTTTGTGAGTGCATGTATATATATTTTTGGCATGGAAATAATTATACTGATGGCTGAAGTGTTGCTAACTCATGAAGTTGAGAACATTTTAGGAACTATTAAACATTGCAACAGAAAATTTACAAGCCAGGTAGTCACAGGATTAGAGACTACAGAAAATTTTATGTTCAGAAAATTGAAATAATAAACTTACTGTTATTAATTATGAACATATATATGCATAGAATGATGAGTCATTCTATTTGGTTAAGTTGTTTGGTAATTGTGATTGAATTTATAGGTGCAGACAATTCTAAGATCATTGCATAAGGTATTGTACATGTTGAATTATGATGTACAAAAAACACAGACAATTTGTTGGCAATATGCAAGATGAAGTCTTGCAAGAAATTGGTATGCAGTTTGGTGCCTATGGAAAATCACAAGGATGGTTGCATTCATAATATGGCAACAACCAAGATGAATCATGAAATAGAATTTCATGTTTTGGGGATAAAATTTGAATTCCCTTTCGAATTAATTGGAGTTCCTAAATGAATTCTTTTATGTTTTCTCATGACAACTGCATGTGGGTGATGCAAATGAGATGATGTATATTAAAGTTAGAATGTTGACTACAAAGAGTAGCTCGGGGAATATGTTGATTGGAAATATCTGAGGGCAGTTGGAACTCTGGGAGCCACGATGCTCTAAGACTTACTAAGATGACATGTTGTTGAAGCCCAAGGAAAGGTAGGTGTAGCAGCCGATGGACTGTGTGACAGTGAAGGTGTACACTCCTAGGGTGGGACATGCATGTGGGGAATGAGAGACCGTTGGTTGGAGTGCTGCTGAGTTTTGAATGGTTGGAGTGATGTCAAGGTTTGGTACCTTGGCCTAGACCATGTGGATATGGATTGTGGACCATGGCTATATTGGGAAGCCATTTCCCCAATGGAGTCATAACCCTGCTCAGGGGTGGAAGGTCTTCTCAAATCAAAAGATACGTACAATTCTCTAACTATTTTATGTTGTGTATGTTGGATATAGGTTATAATTTTATTAGAGTTGTCTGTATATACATATATATACATTTTATATATTCTTGCATTACCTACATCCATGAATGTACATAATGTGTTTCATATTTGATTTCTTAAGAAATATATATACCTCATGCTAATCATGTAATCTATTGGAATGTGATTCAAGTGGAGGAAGAAGGTGTCTTGCAAGTGCATCCGGTGTGTATATTGGACCGAAAAATAAAGCAGCTCTGGAATCGAGCCATAGGGCTTGTAAAGGTCTAGTGGACCTGGTATGGTCCTGAGGATGCAACATGGGAGCATGAGGATGCTATGCGGGAAGAATACCCGCATCTTTTTGAAGATTTTGGAAATCTTGTTGATGTTGTGTAAAGAGTTGCACTGAGGACAGTGAAAAAATAAGGGGAGGGGATTGTAATATCCCCAAGGATGATCCCCATTGATATTATGAATTGTAATCATGTTTATAGGCTAGTGAGCCAAGTGTTGATAAGTTGGTGGGCTTATGTTTTTACTAGGCCGAAGAGCCTAGGTGTTAAAGGCCAGGAGCCTGATTTTGTATATGTAATTATGCAGATCATTAATAAAATATAAACATCGTTGCGTGCAGACCAACCATGAAGAAAGAGTGATGGGGGACTAAGCTTCCACTATGTTGGGTAAGGGAGGAGGCTAAGTGTGTGGGCCTAGGGGATAAGCTAGGGGGATTACCTCTAAAGGGGATAATAATTTATTAATATTTCCTAAAAGGATAAGGTGGTCAATTGACCAAGTGTTGTCTTAAGTTCTTAGGAAAGGGGAACAAATGAAAATGTAACACATGCAGCTCGAGGAAGACAAGTGTCAACCTAGGCGCATGCATTAAAAGTTGACGAGTTGAGCCATGTTGGGGGTTTATTCTGTGGAGTCTGGCAATTCTCCATCCACTGTCTAACCGTGAATGGGGAAATCCACTAGGGACCCTGGAATGAGTAACCCATGAGTCATTATGCCATCCTCCATATGAGTTAGTAGTTCGTCCTTTCCATTCTTCCATACGGAGTATGAACTTGAAACCTCCATGATCGACCTCTAGATTGTTTCTTGGTCACGCACCCTGAAACCCGTAGGGAAAACCGATAAACCGGTCTGTATCTCTGGGAGAAGTCTGAGTTATCCCCTATGTATCATGAGAATCCCGATGCATCCTATAACTACCTGAGCCTTGCTGTGTCTTAGTGTTTGACTATTACCATTTTGGTTGTTCATAACTGTTTTCCCTGTTGTTGTTGATGTCACCCATACTCAGTTGTAGCTGAGTCGAAGATTGGTTGAAGAAGCAGGTTTTCAGGTCCGTGGTTGAAGAGGTAGGTTGTCAGGCCTATGAGAAACTCTCTCCAGGTGAGAGAGTGTGCTAAGGAAGTGAGAAATCCTGGAAGGGGTCCTGTAGCTGCTACAGAGCTCTGAGAATTTTGGTTCAACCTATTGCTGAAGCCCAAGGAAAAGAAGGTGAAGCAACCGATGGACTATGTGACAGTGAAGGTGTATACTCCTGGGGTGGGAAAAACATGTGGGGAATAAGAGTCTCTGAGTAGTGGGCGTAAGTGGTTCTTAGGAGAAAATCCTTCCTCTTTCATTATGTGACTTCCCTATTCACCTTGCATAGCCTAGGAATCCCTTTCACGGTGGAGCTTAGTTCCAGCTTGGGAGTGACCTACTGCTGAGAGTGATGGATAGTGTGGCCTAAGTCTAGGAGGTTCGTGGAATGTTTGCACACAGTTGGTGTTTTTTCTCTAGTTAAAAGATAAGTATCAGTCTATGCTTAATTTATATGATATGCATGTTTGTGATGATTGAATGGTATCATGTATTCTGTTGCGTATATGAACTATTGTTAGTTCCATTGATTCTGTATGGTAGCAGTAATTATGTGATTATTATGATTAAGTGTTTTAATTCATTAAAATTATTTTTATTTGTATGTGTATGATTCCGCAGTAGCGTTTCCCAATAGGCCTGGTGAGGGTCGGGGACATTACATTTTGGTCTCAGAGCTAAGTGAAGTGTTTGAGTAGTGATGTTGCCTAGATTTTTGGTGGCTGGGGATGTTACAATAGCTATCTTCTGAAGTGGAAAATCTTCTGACATCTATCACTACAGATGTGCGGCTACGATTCCCTCCATGAATCCGACCTTCAAGAGTTTAAGTTCTTAACCTCTCATTTCTTCCGAAGAGATTTCTATGAAATGGCCAATCGTTTGCCACGTGTCCTTCTAAATCGATGGCTCTTCTCTTGCTTTGGGACTTTAGTCTTTTAAACCAGATCAATGGTCCTTAAGCTCCCTCCTCAATAAACGATCGAGATCTCCTTCGGGACTTTGACGCTTTCACCCTGTGCTTTCCACCAGAGTGCTTCGTACCAGGAGTTCTAGATCTGGCACCATGCGTCCACTTTCATATCAATGGTTGTCCAACGGAGTGAGTCTCCATATTCCATGTGTCTCCTCACATATCAATGATCCACGTTCCTTCCTTCGGATCAACAACCCTTAGAAATTTCGGGCTTCAATGATTCAGAACATTCTGAAACAAAACTTACAAAAAAAACCCGGAGTATGATTCTTTGAAGTTCGTGATTTGGTGACACTTATCCAACCCATATCAATGGCTCCCAATTTCTTCAGCTATTCAGGATTCATAAGTTTCAAGATAATGTGCACTCGCTCCTCCCGGAGTGCCTTCACCCAAAATTGATGGATTTTCGCCACGCATCCTTCCAGATGATGGACGACCCCAAATCACTTTGGGACTTCATGACTTTAGCAATTCCACTCTCCCCTTTTCCTTGGCTCCTCCTTAAAGGTGACCTTGGGCGGTGACCTCACACAAACACGTGATTGTGACATGCTCAAAGGTGGTTTGAGACCAAACTACTTTCATCCTACATTTCACCTCTAGCCTACATACATCCTTTCTCCAAAACCATGGTTTGGATTGTGGCTCGTCCTCTACTTCATAAAGCTTGAGCACCTTCTATCCCCGCAATGCGAGGTGACCCTCGATCTCATGATCTTGAAGATTCTTCTAAATGGATGACCGAGATCTACCTCCAATAGTTTAGATATCTTCTAACTTAGAAGATTTTCTAAGTATTCAAAGGCTTTGACCTTTGCTCCTCCTTCGAGACCATCTATCGGGTCTCGTCTTTTCTCACGTATGAATTATATCTTCTGAAATTTAGGAATTAGAATGAGTCTATCTCCCACACACTCCTTGCATTATCTCTTCAGATATTTTTGAGTTACTCAGTCTCCTAAGGGTCTAGACCCTTTTGTTTCCTTTCAAAGGAAAACTTTGTGCCCTCCTGGAAACCTTCTGCTCAAAGAACACCTTTCTAAGAATTTTCTATAGAGTGTTTAATAGTTATGTGAGTATCTTCCTCTGATACGCTTCTCCTTGAACTCGACAAAGAGTTCTCTCTATTCACACTTGCACTCGCTCGATGCCCACCTGGCAAAGCCCTACAAAGTTCTCAGTGACTCTATCTCTCTCTGAACTCAACAAAGAGTTATTCATGTGCACTCCTTGCACTCACAACTCACATGAGAGAAACAATTGAAACTTGTTCATTACCACACTAGTTCACACATTAATCTGCGGTCCAACACCACTTATGTCATGGTTTTACGATACCGCCATTCCTCCCAAGCTTCTTAACACGACCAAGATAACCTATTGACACTTAGGAATGTTTCTGAGGTCCAAAATTTGATCCTCTTAACACAATTTCCACTTGAAACCTTGGGTCCAATGACCACTTACCCAACCCATCTAGGCTCGGTGTTGAAACCTTGGGTCAGAATGTGAGTTTTGTCCATTTTGACAACAAATCCTTCTGAAACTTTTGCTTCAATTTCCACTAACATGGCCCATCCAGGCTCAGTGTTGTAACCATGCTCTGATGCCATATTGTAACATCCCCTGCCACCAACAGGTCGCACAATGATACCAAACACAACTTTAACTTAGCTTTTAAATATGTACGACTCTATTCTGATCAGTGACAACTCTAACCTTAAACTACTAGGTTATGCCGCAGAGATACTTGCGGAAAAACATACAAATCCATATAAACATAGAATGATTATTCTACATATATATATATATATATATAACATAATAATGCAGAAATAACAGTAAGCCTACACATGTAGCATATACAACATATACATGCAATAATCATCAATTGCAACATATGTACCATTACACAACATGGAAATGAAGATAAAAGTGGTACTTATATTTTATTAGAAGACCACCAACTACATGCAGACCTTCCACGAACCCCCTATCCATAGACCACGTTGCTCATCATGCTCAGCAGTGGGTCACCCCCGAGCTAGGACTAATATCCAACCAGGGCAAGGGAATCCTAGACTAGGATGGGGTTACTAGAACACCACACAGTGCAACCAGAAGGATTCTCTCTGGGAGCCTTCTTACGCCTACTACTCACAGAATATCATTCCCCACATGCCTGTTCCACCCGGGAGTATACACTTTCACAATAAAAGTCCATCGGTGCTTCACCTCCCTCTCTGGGTCTTAGCAACAGGCCAGATCAGGAATTCTCAGAGCTCTGTAGCTGGTGTTGGACTCTCTCTGGGAGAAAACCACTTCCCAACAGACTCTCTCACCTGGAGAGAGTTGCTCACAGGCATGACAACCTACCTCTTTTGCCATGGGCTTGAAAACCTGCTTCTTCAGCACACTCCTTGACTCATCTCCAACTAGGTGAGGACAACAACAATGATTCAGTACTCATTCACACAGGAATGATAGAAGGAAGTAAGACACACTTATTATAGGAACTACGTGGACACAACAACCCATAGTTACGACACCACACATATTAGAAAAATGCAGAATACCCAGGCTTCACAAAAGATGTGGCTCAGTCCATGGGTTCTCACTAGTTTTAGGATGTGTGACCAGAGGAAAAAACACAGGGGTTGAGTGCAGAGGCAAAACAGGTTCAGACTCCAGATGGTCGAATGACCAGCAAAATCACACGAAGGTTGGAAGAATTACTCACGAGTTACTCATTCAAGGGTCCCTGGTGGATGTCCCCATTCATGATTAGACAGTGGATGGAGAATCACTAGACTTCCCTCGAACTAATCCCCAACATGGCTTAACTCATAATATTTTAATGCATGCACCTAGGTTGACACTTGTCTTCCTGGAGATGCATGAACTACA
>JASDQU010099911.1:576355-635713 GCA_032191745.1 Picea mariana | reverse complement strand
CTCATCTCCAACTAGGTGAGGACAACAACAATGATTCAGTACTCATTCACACAGGAATGATAGAAGGAAGTAAGACACACTTATTATAGGAACTACGTGGACACAACAACCCATAGTTACGACACCACACATATTAGAAAAATGCAGAATACCCAGGCTTCACAAAAGATGTGGCTCAGTCCATGGGTTCTCACTAGTTTTAGGATGTGTGACCAGAGGAAAAAACACAGGGGTTGAGTGCAGAGGCAAAACAGGTTCAGACTCCAGATGGTCGAATGACCAGCAAAATCACACGAAGGTTGGAAGAATTACTCACGAGTTACTCATTCAAGGGTCCCTGGTGGATGTCCCCATTCATGATTAGACAGTGGATGGAGAATCACTAGACTTCCCTCGAACTAATCCCCAACATGGCTTAACTCATAATATTTTAATGCATGCACCTAGGTTGACACTTGTCTTCCTGGAGATGCATGAACTACATGTTCATTCATTCCCCTTTCCCAGGAACTTAGGACAACACTCATCAATTGTCCACCTTAGGAAATAATAATAAATTATTATCCCCTTTATAGGTAATCCCCCTAACTTATCCCCTAGGCCCACACACTTAGCCTCCTCCCTTACCCAACCTTGTGGAAGATTAGTCCCCCATCACCCTTTCTTCATGGTCGGTCTGTACGTAGCGATGTTTATATTTTATTAATGATCTACATAATTACATATACAAAATCAGGCTCCTGGCCTTTAACACCTAGGCTCTTCGGACTAGTAAACACATAAGCCCACCATCTTATCAACACTTGCCTCATCGGGATATAAACATGATTACAATTCATAATATCACTGGGGCTTGTCCTTGGGGATATTACACTAACGGGTTTAACAACTTTGTTGGCCAATGAGGGGATCTAACCTAAACTACAAAATTAAAACAACTAAGTATTTATTTATTTTTATTTTTTAAGAAAGGGGGAGAATCCTTCTATTCAATCCATGAAAAAGTGCAAAGTGATACATTGAATTGCTGAAGGGAGAAGACCCCTCAGATTTGAAACTAGCCTATGCTAAAAGAGAGCCCCATAGAGCGCGTGGGCAAAGCAAGATGAAACATTACAATTTAAGGAGAAAGGACCGGATCATTGTGTTGGCCGGAGAGGATCCTTTCTACCTTTTTTTCTACGAACATCAATCCAACCAGAGGAGCTAGTAGGCTCAGCAGCTTTTACCACCAAAGCCAGATGGTCTAAGGAAGTGCCATAATATTGAGCTACTGAATTCAAGGGTTCTTCTTTTTCGTTGTATGAGTTGTCTGATTCATGAGGTCGCTTTTGAGTCCCTGGGAGCGACGCTGTGATCATGATTGTGTCAATTGTTTCCCCCTTTTCGTGAGGTGGGTGCAAGGACTTAACTGCGGGAGTTGGCGCCATGACTTCTGAGTCTGCAGGATTTTGTGCCGAAGCTGCAGGCTGGTGTTTTGGGTCAAAAGTTGGCTGCTTAGCAAGAGTTGGGACCTGCGAAGGCCTTGAGGAAGACGTAGGAGTTGGAGCCTCTTTGTGATGCTGCTTGTTGTCGGAGGAAGGGTTCAGGCGGCTTTTGTGAGATTTTGGTCCTTGCCAACCATTGGCTCTTTTCTGTGCTCCTGAAGTTGAGGGAGGGATGGGGGAAAGAGGACAAGTTGCCTGGAGGTTCCCTGTTTGCTGACAGGAGCGACATCTGAAGGTGATGTTCTCATAGTCAACCATCTGTATGAAAGGATCTCCGTCACCCCAGTCTATAAGAATCCTATCTGGAAGCCCTTGACTGAGGTTAATTTCAACGCATAGGCGGGTGAAAGTGACGAATCCTTTCGTTATTCTGTCTGTTTCTATCTTGATAAATCTACCCAATGCATTGCCCAATGTGGGTAAAAAATATGTAGAATAGAAATGCAGGGGTAGATTGGGTAGTCTTACCCAGACAGGTGTAGTCATGGTTGCCATGGTCAGTGGATTGAATTCTGGGAACCATCGCTACATGGAGAGACTAGATTTGCCCCAAAACCAAGGACCTTGCTCTAGCACGTGTTGACATTCGGCTTCTGTGGAGAAGTTGACGATGAAGAACCCCTTCGAGTAGAAGAATAGCTCATGCCCCTTCGACTAGGTCTTGTTAACCCATTCCTTTAGCGCAGGGGCTGAGGGCCAAAGTCTGTTGAAACGACAAATGAGGGCTTTGGCTTGGTAGAGAAAGGTGTAGCCATAAACTTGGGGATGTTCGACTTCTGTTGTTGGAGGTTCTGCGCACTGCTCCACAATGAAGGTAGATCCAAAGGCCTCATTTACTTTTGAAGCTTCAGCCTTGAACCCCGAAGGAGCGAAAGTTCCTAATTTCACAGCCTGCTTGTAAGAGCTTGGATGAGTGGCTGAAGGCGCTCCTCCACGCAACCGAGAAGTGAGAGAAATGGTTGTGTTTTTTAGATTTCTGTAGTCCTATAGCAGAGAGCCATCTGCAAGCTGCCGTCCTTCGAAGATTAGTCGCTGGAATCCAGGCGGAATACCTGTAGCTTGGTGGATTTGGGTTTTGAGTTCAAAAACGGAAACTGAGTCTTGAGCTTGCAAGCAGAGAGAAGATCCAGCAATGGTCTTTATAAAAAGGGGGAAGCTTGCTGTAGTTTCAGAGCTAGTATTTCCGCGATATTCCGAGTGAATCCTCGGTCCTGCATTCCTCTTAACTAGATTTTTGCACCAGAGCGAAGGCGGAGAATCCCCCAAGAGCCGAAGAACTCTGAGGTCTCGGCTATTTGACTAGCTTCCAATATTTAGGTCAAGGCGGCGGTGACGGCTAGGGTTTAGCACTTGCCGCACCCTCCACCTATTCTCAACATTGATCCAGTCCCAAATCATTGGTTCGCTCTCGCCAGAGGATGAGTCGGATCCATCCTCCTCAGTTTCCTCTACGCCAGCTGCTAGTTCTGCCCCGACCTCCTCGGCTTTGTCACATACCATAACCTCCGCAGAACCAAACTTCAAATGGTCGTGAAGGATGAGAGGGAGCTCTTGGTCGGCCTTACGCTGAGAGTGGTGAGACTTCTCAATCTCTTCAGCCCCAAACACGCGTTGGTAGAATCTTATGGCGTCCGCAGCATGCGGTGCCTCCACAATCAAATGGGGTTTCAGGGTAGAGAACGTTGGTAGCCTGGCCGCCGTGCCATTTCCCTTGCTGTTCTCTGCTACAGCTGGCACAATCTCCTTAACACAGATACGGCGGTCGCTCTGAGGCCTTATGGACTTCTTGATGTAGTTCTTCACAATATTCTTGTTTAGCAGAGGAATCGCCATTCTGTGTATCAAAATGATATTCTCGCTTACAACTAAGTATTTATTGACAAGTGCCTACTATTTACATTAATTATTCACACATTGTATATACAAAATATACATAATAAATATGTACGAGATTTGCCAGAAACCTTATAAAAATAAGATTGTAGGAGAGAATCAAATCTCAAAAAAAATTATAATTTAAGGAAACTGAATATACTATACTAATTCTATTTTAAATGCATTAAATAATAAATAAATAAAAACTAATCTAATCGTAAACAAGAATGTAAATCATGATAATATTTCAAGTCTAATGAACAAAGCATTTAGACAAAATGATCATAATTATGATTCACATTCATTATAATAAAGAAACGAACTTACTAACGTATCCAAGCCTGGAGCGAAAGATGTCAACTAGTTGTGTCTTCTGGTGTGAAATCTCTTCTAGCAACCTGTCAATTGAGTAAAAATTATGGAAAACAATTGTAGAATTCAAAGAATGCAAAACATATGAAGAAAATAATTCCAACAAGGTATTGAAGTTTTAATGCAGGTACAGAAAGAATAACAAATAAGATCTGATTCTTTATGAAGAAATATAATTATTATGTTCAAAGGAAAACAATGAATTTGATGGTACACTGCATGAATATATCATACAAGTAAAATTGATAGGGTATAACATATGTGATAAACTGATTTATATCATAAAGAACCTTAATTGTTGGGACAATAAACTATTAAAGTTAAAGTTAAATTAAGAGAATATAAACACTAGTAATATCAATGCATGGATAAACTAGACAAAAGATAAGTTTAATCAACATCATATTATTCAAGAAGAATTAAAACATATCATTCCCTGAAGGATATCATATTGAAACGTAACAAAAATTCCCTCACAAGAGTAAAACCTGAGGCAATTTGGAACAACATGTTCTTCTCTAATATTCATTTGTCCATTATCCCAAAATTTTCACCCTGTCTTTCACTCAAAAGCAAATGAGTATTTAAAAAAAATGGGGATTGGCTCTCATGTCCATAGGATATAGGAAAATCTTTTAAAAATAGAGAAGTTTGAATATCAAATCCTAATCTGGTTTTAAAATAAAAAAGCGTTTGTAACAACTTATCCAAAGTTTGTTGTGACGACCAAAAATATCACCAACTATTTTGAACTTGGTTCTATTACTAATTAAAACAAACAAAAAAACACTCCACAATTTCTAACAGCCTAACATCGTAGATGGAATCCTTTTGTTCATTTAGAGACCTGAAATAAAAATAAAATTCATTTAGAAATCACATCAAACTTAATTAAGACTAGATAAAGAATCCATGATTTTGTAGATGGTCTACAAACATAACAATTGGTCACTTTAATTGTCTAATTGAATAGAAAATCCAAGTGTTCAATATAAATTGTGAACCCAGGGAAGTCTATTATTTCAAGATAATTGTGCACAGTCTATGCTAGATTATGAAAGAATCTCTAATCTAATTGTAGTAGGGAAACAAACATGATCACTAACACAGTTGTGCTGATACAGCTGGAGTTCTACAGATTTGAAATCATAATTGCAATCTAATCTGATGAATGTATAAGAACCCTGGATTGCCTACTCTAATCTAACTTTCTAATTTACTTTTGTAGGAAGAAGTTCTATACTATTTGCAGAAAGGAAATCTACTTATTGCAAGAAGGTACTTCACACTTTTATTTCTCGGAAACAAGATCTTAACCTAATGCAGAAAAAGGGAAAGCAGTTCTCCAACTATGTTCAACAATCAACTTCTAATTCTCATGAGACAAATTTATGCGCATCTAACAAGAAGGAACTAAACTGTAACAACAATTGTATTATAGAAATGTCTAACAGTTAAATCATTTTCATTTAAAACAACTAATATAGAATTTAAAACAGAGGGGAATCGGTGAGGAAGGTGGGCCCTTTCCTTCTCACCGAATCCACTCAAAGGAATAGGTTATAGTCTGCTAAAGGAATTCAATCCACTCTTTTATTCAATTTCCAAAAATGTCTGTGTACAATAAGCGTTACTTTTCTTTCTCCATTAAAAAAAACCCTTTCTTCATTACAAAATCCTTGCTATTTAAAGTTAGAGTCATTCAGTAGAACATAAACAGAGCAGTCTTGAGAATCTCCGATTCTCAAGATATTCATTTGATATCATTAATACAAAATCTAGAACTCTCCTTGATCAACATCATGAGCCAGCATATCTAATCAGCAGGTGTTGCAACAGTCATATAACAACAGGACTGGTGGCATTTTTTGTAATAGCTTCCAGGATTGACAGGCTTCTGTTGTAGAAGTTCTGTAACAACTTCTAGGATTGGTGGCATCCGTTGCAGCATTCATGTAACAGCTTCCAAGATTGGTGCATATCTATAACAACATCGAGTTTCTCGAAGTGGGTTGTTCTAAGCATTTTGTTCATTAGTTAAATCATTTCATGGGTAAAATATGTGAACGTTACCAATCAAGCATGCTAAGTAAATGAAAATATAAAAGAGAGATGAATAGTTCATACCTTGGGAAAAAGGGTCTTAGTACTCATTATAATAGTCATTTAGCTTAGGAATGAGAAGGTTGAATGGGCAAAAGATGTAGTGAAAAAGGGACATTTTTGGGTCCTAACATGCCCCCCAACTGAAGACATTGCATTTCCTCATGCAAAACACATTCAAACCTTACTTTGTAGCTGAAGTAGATAACTGTCTCCTCCAATGCAAAATTGCTAAGAGAAATTGCTAAGTGCCGGTATTGAAAAATGTTGTGTTCAAAGAAAATCTGTTGTGTTAATGAACATTTCTGGGTCCTAACATGCCCCCCAACTGAAGACATTGCATGTCCTCATGCAAAACACATTCAAAACTTACTTTGTAGCTGAAGTAGATAACTGTATCCTCCAGTGCAAAATTGTTAAGAGAAATTGCTAAGTGCTGGTATTGAAAATTGTTGTGTTCAAAGAAAATTTGTTGTGTCAAAGAAAATTTGTTGTGTCTGAGTTTCTTTATCTTTGAGAACAAAATCATTTTGAGTTGCTCGAGTAACAACTCATGAAGGAAACAGAGGTTCTTGTTTGAGAGGTTCTTGTTTGCAAGATTTTGGTATACCAGTAGTTGTTTTATGACGTTGAAATCTCCTCTGTTTTACTGATTTTTGTGTAGCAGTAAGTTCATGTTTAGTCTTGACTGAGATAGTTGTTGGTCCTTTAGCGACTGGAAATTTGACTACCTCATATCCTACCGCAAAGTAAATGTTTCTGCACTCAAAGCACATGAGTTCTTTTCTTATGTCCATAACAACTTTTGTCATTGCTAGGATGTCCAAGGTTATCCTTTCTGGATTCCTCTGTCGAGCAACCTCCACCTCTTGTTTCAGGGTATTTAACTCTGCTTTGAGGTTATCATTCTCTGTTATTAGTGCAACGATTCTGGAATTTTCTGTATTCTTGATCTTTTTCTCTATTTGGGCAAACAATTGGGAAAGTGGCACATCCTCAACATGATGTGTAGCTAGTTCTTGTGTAACAGCTGTGTCTGTCAGGACTGGTTCTTGTGGAACAGTCTCGACATGGACAGTTGGTTCTTGTATTACTATCTCTAGTGGGACAATCCTCTGTGGAGCAGCTGGTTCTTTTGTAACAGTTGTGTCTATCAGGACTAGTTCTTGTGGAACAGTCTCGACATGGACAGCTAGTTCTTGTATTACTATCTCTGGTGGGACAATCCTCTATGGAGAAGCTAGTTCTTGTGTAACCGTTGTTTATGTCAGGACTGGTTCTTGTGGAACAGTCTCGACATGGATAGTTGGTTCTTGTGGAACCGCCCCTGCATCAACCATAGAGGATAGTGGACTAAGAATAGGAATAGCCTGTTCCATATCTTACCATCCAATTGTAGCTTCGAAAGACCTGGTGGACCTAGTTCTTCTCTTGGGTAAAATAGAAACTAAAGCAGGAGCTTTCTTCTTCATTGCTAGAGGGGGAACGGGGCGTTCTTTCTCAACCACACAAGGAGGATATTCTGGTATACTGGGGTCTGCGATAATCTGGACATCGTCAATGGACGTGTGATGCGCAGAATCATCAAGCGGAGCCGATGATTCTGCTATGATTTGAGTACATTCATTCTGAAAGGAGAGAATAGTTTCCTGAAGCTCTGTGCATAAAGTAAAACCTGGTATTCGTACCTCTGTAGAATTCTCTGTCATAGTAGCCAGAGGGCTCTGATTTGTTGTTGATCCAATTTGGTCAAGGTCTCTCCGAGGTTTTCCCTTGAATGAACGTTTTCTTTTCTAAGAAGATGCACTGGTAATGATAGTAGGCGCTTGATCAACTATTGCAGCAATAGGAGGGTTCTGTGTGAATTTTGGTGCCATAGCAGAGGAGATAAGCAGACTTGATGTTACAGTGGACCATGCCAACCTTGTTCTCTTTTTAGGTGATGTAGAGATAGGAACAGGGGTATTCTTTTCAAAGACAGGGGGTAGGTTGTCAATGATAGGTGTCGCAATGGACCGTGCTAACCTTGTTCTCTTTCTTGGTGATCCAGAGATAGGAATAGGGGTTTTCTTTTCAGAGGCAGGGGGTAGGTTTTCAATGATAGGTGTTGCATCCAAGTGCTGTGACACATGTCTTCGTTGATTGGTTGGTTTCTCATTAGTTTGTTCGACCACAACTACAGGTTGTTTCTATGCAATTTCGTCGAGACTTGTCTGGCTGGTGCCAGGATGGCTTCGGGTTATGCGGTTGATTTTCTAAGTTTTCGTACAGACAACGACAGGAGGGGTGTGGACTGCTGTTGCAGCCAAGGGAAGAGGCTCAGGAAGAGGTCCATGGGTTTTGTTTTCAAGGACTGGTGCAATCATATCAGTATGTATGGAATGTGGCTGGTTTGTTACAGCAGGTAATGGGTTATTGGAAATGCCCATACCTTTGCGAATTAATAGGCCGATGAGTCTGTGATTAGAAATGTAGTTCTTGGGGTTCTTGGATTTTTTTACAAAATGAGCCATGTTATACAATGAATGTAGGAGAAAATAAGGAATGTTTATGAATTTCTGATGTCGCAGATGTGATAATAAGATGAAATCAGAAAAATAAACAACTTGGTATCAACCTTCACAGGTAATGTACCTTTTAATAAATTATGTGACTTTCCCCCATGGCTCTAGTAAGGAATTGACATCTGCACCTCTGCCTTTGGTCTGAATTTTCTCAGTGTTGACGAGGAAACCCTTCTGTGCATCCAGAAGATGTGTTTTTCTGTGAAACCATCGGTCTCCTATTCTTGGCAACCCTGTTACAGCAGTAATGCTTTCTTCTGACACTGGAATCCTTACCCTATTCACCATTGAATACCCTTCAATAAGATTTTGACTAAACTCCAATACCTCATCCTCATTAAACCCCTTCAATATTTTAAAATACGATATCCATCTGGCCTGGAGAAATGTTTGGTAGGCCTCTGGGTGTAGCAACAAACTGTCCATATTTGCGGGTTCATATCTCATAGTTGATCCTCCCATGATGTTGCTTGAGAGTCTATCAGGCACGTAGGAGGAGAAATTATCACCTAAATCAGAGATGCAACAAGCTCGAATGTGGTTTGCAGAAAGAATATAGTGTCTCAGTAAAAAGAAGTGTGGGCGGAAAGGTGGTGGAGGTGTGTATAAAATTCAGAATGGACATCTAGATTTACATTCCCCCCCAACTAAGTGGATTGGCTCCAAGTAAATCAATTTATGACAACTAGTTAGTAAATAGGAAATCGTGCTTTTATATATTCATTACTTTAACACGTAGGATTAATCACTTACCTCATATCTTACCGCACATAACGACCTGTTGGAGTTAACTGCACTATCCAACCGCCATCTGAGTTGTGAAGAATAGCTGACATGATGTGAGAGAAATGACAACTGGAGAAGAAACATAGTCCTTACTGTAGTTAGCCAACTAGAAATCGTTGGATGTGAAGTCAAGTCATTATGAAGTAGCACTTTTGGATAAAGAGGATTAGTATTGTCTAATCAGTGGTGTTGTGGCATGGAAAGATTGGAGGGATGGAGCAGCAACATCGGCAGAAATGTGAAAAAGAAAGAGTGAAGTGGCAAGAAAGCATAACAACAATTAGTGTATCAGCATGTTTTCGGCAAAAATAGTGGAGGTAGGTGTAACAGCATGGAAATCGGCCAATTTACCGAAAAAGGGGTGTAACAACATGAAAATCGGCCAATTTAGCAGAAGAAGGTGTAATAGCATGGAAATTGGCCAATTTAGCAAAAAGGGGTGTAACAGTAAAGAAATCGGTTGAACGCTACATTACTTAGTTTCTAGGAAGTTTTTCAACTTCCATAAACTAATCGTTTGACTCGTTTTGCGCTACTCAACCTTGTTGTTCATCAATCCACCTGCACACACATAACTGCCTGATACCTTTCAAAGCTTTATTAGTATAGTAAAGAAAATAGAGAAATTTCAACTAAAAAGAGAAATGCAAATTTTGCTAAGGTTATTTATATACAAGGTCTGAGCAAAAGAATTCCTAAAGTTCAAAAGAAGAAGGAGCAAGCTCCTTTCCGTTTAAGAATTAATAACCTATATCAACTGTACATCTAGTTTTGAATTCTGCCTTGGACAGTGGATGCTGATACAGACACAAGCGATGACCATTTGCATGTAACTGTGTATTGGACCCATCAATAGTAATCAACCAGACTATCCCATTGGGAAAAATGGTGTCTACCTCGTAAGGCCCTAGCCATCGTGTACGCAACTTACCTTGAAATTCATTAAAGCGTGAATCATACAACAGAGCCCAATCTCCTTTCTGGAATAATTTCTTCTTGATGACACGATCATGCCATTTTGTTCTTTGTTGTTGAATTAGTGTAGTTTGATGGATGGAATCCAAATGCTTTTCATCAAGCTCGTTGAGCTGCTGCAGTCTAGCTTTCTGTGCCATAGTCAAGTCGAGGTTGAATGTTGATGCAGTTCTCAAATTTTTGATTTCGAATTCAATGGGGAAAACAGGGCTTTTTCCATATACCAAGATGTAAGGAGAAAAACCAGTTGTGCTCCTCCAAGTAGTTCGGTAAGCCCATAGAGCTTCAGACCAATCCTTATGATTTTCTCTCACTGTTTTAGTAAGAATGTCTTCAATAAATTTGTTGGTGCTTTCCACCTAGCCATTACCTTGTGGATGGTATGGAGAAGCTATTCTATGTAAAACATGATATTTACTGAGTACAGCTTCAAATTTATATGATGTGAAAGGGGGTCCTCCATCAGTTACCAATTCTATGGGAACGCCAAACCTAACAAATATATCTTCAAATAAGAATGCTAAGACAGCTTCTTCTGAGGCTCTGATAAGTGAATTTTTCCTCCACCCACTTGGTCATGTAATCTGTACAGACCAATATATAGACTTTCTGATTCGAAGGTGGGTGAATGGGTCCTACAAAATCCATGGCCCATCTCTCAAAAGGATATAACACTACCTGAGACTGGAGAGGCATCTCATCCTTGTGAGTTGGCTGACCCATGTGTTGGCAATTGTCACAAGCTTTGACATACTTCTAGGCATCTTGAAATATGTTGGGCCAAAAATAGCCCATCCTTAAAACTTTATGCCTAGTCCTTTTATCAGCAAAATGACCCCCACAAGGGCCATCATGGCAATCTTTCAGTAGATCATAAACTTCATCATCCCTCACACATCTCCTGATTTCTTGGTCCAGGCCTATGTAGAAGAGGTATCCTCCTATCCAACTATACCTAGCACTCTTTTGAATAATCTTCCTTCTTTCTCGAGGAGATAGATGTGGAGGTACCTTCCCTGCAACCAAATAATTAACAATGTATACATACCAAGGTGAATTAGCAGATACTGTAAAAAATGTTCATCAGGAAAAGAATCATCTACAGGTGAATAATCATCATTTATATGTAATCTTGAGAGAAAATCAGCAACCACATTTTCTTTTCCTGGTCTATCCACTATGGTGATGTCAAATTCTTGCAGTAGTAACAACCATCTTTTCAATCGGGCATTAATAATAGGTTTATTCATTAGATATTTAATGGTTGTATGATCAGTATGAATAAATGTGGGATAACCAGTTACATAATGCCTGAATTTATTGATTGCATAAACTACTGCCAAGAATTCTCTTTCAGTGACTATGTAATTTAACTTAGCAGGAGCCATGTTCTTGTTGATATAGTAGATAGCATAGGGTTCATTGTCCTCCTGTTTCTCTAGTACTGCACCAATTGAAGTGTCTGAGGCATCTGAAGAAATGTGAAAAGGCATAGCCCAATTGGGCCTTCTCAAGATGGGAGTTGTGGACAATTTCTGTTTAAGATTTGCAAAGGACAATTCACAGTTGTCTGTCCAATGAAAGTCAACATATTTTGTTAGTAGAAAAAACAATGGAGAGGAAAGTTTAGATAAATTTTTAATGAATCTCCTATAATACCCGACGTGCCCTAAAAAACTTCTTACCTCTTTCTGAGTTGATGGAGTTGGAAAGTCCAAAATTACCTAGATTTTGGCTAGATCTACCTAAATCCCTGGATAAGAGATGAAGTGTCCCAACACTACCCCTTTGCACATCATCATATGGCACTTTTTTGTACTTAAAGAAAGATGAGATTGTCTACATATTTTGAGCACTTTTTCTAGATTAGACAAAGCGTCTTCGAAATCAGTACCATAAGGTGTAAAGTCATCCATGAATATTTCCATACAGTCATTCACCATATCAGAGAAAATACCAATCACAACTCTCTGGAAAGTGGTTGGTGCATTACACAAGCCAAATGGGAGAACCTTGTAGGAAAATGTACCCCAAGGGCTGGTAAAGGTGGTCTTATCTTGGTCCTATGGGGAAATTTGTATCTAGTTATATCCACTGAATCCATCTAGGAAAGAAAAGATTTTTTTTCTGGCTAGGTTGTCTAAAACCTGATCAATAAATGGTAGAGGGAAATGATCCTTCTGCGTGGCCTTATTCAGGGCTCTATAGTCCACACACACTCTCCACTTACCATTCTTTTTAGGCAAAATAACCAACGGTGATACCCACCCGTTGTCTAATATAGGATAGATGAATTCGGCGTTGAGAAGTTTTTGAAGTTCTTCCTTAACAATTTCTTTAAGGTTTGGGTTCATCCTCCTTTGTGTTTGGAAAATGGGTCGACATTCTTCTTTGATGTATATATGGTGGGTGCATAGTTCAAAGGGAATGCCTTTCATATCCATGTAATCCCAAGCAAATGATTCTTTATGTTCAATCAGTAATTTCATCAATCGACGAGTTTCAGCAGTGGAGAGATTGGGATTGATGTTCAAGGTTTTTCCAGTTTTGACTTCCATAGCGACACTCTTAGAACTGACTCTAGGAAATAATTCAGTGCTTGTTGTTTCATCATCTGTTGTTACAGCGTTCACTGTTACAGTGGTTGTAGTTACAGCTAGATCAATTTGATTATCAGCGGTTTCTGAGAACATTTCTGAGTTCATTTCTTCCTGGTCCATAGAGTCAAAGACTCTAATCAACTGGTGGTGCGTGTTCTGTGTAACAACAAAGGGGTCACAAATAAAGAAATTGATTAACTCATCCTCCATCTCATCTTTGAAACTTAGGGCCTTTCCTATAGTTAGCACAAGCAGAGCACTTCCATCCTCAATGTCCATCAGAGATGGTCATGGAACCAAATCTGCAACCAATGAAAGTATCAGTTGTAGCTAACCATGGTCGTCCCAGAATTAGAGGATGGCCTCCCAGACGGGATTTGGGTTGCAAAATGACAAAATCAGCAGGATACTCCCATGAGTCCACTGAAATGACTAAATCATCGATTACTCCTTCTGGTATGATGGTAGAGCGATCAACTAATTCTAGAACAATAGGAGTAGGTCGGATTTGTGTTTCGAGTTGTAGCAACTGCGTAGATTCTATTGGCATGATGTTAATTGTTGCCCCTAAGTCAACTAGTACATGTGGAATAGATGTCTGTCCAATTTTAACAATAACTGTAGGGTTTCTTGGGTCGCCATATTTAATAGGTGGAGTTTTGCCTAACATCATCTCGGACAAATCCCCCACTACATGCACTGTGAGGGGATCTTTAGGTTTTCATCCAGGTTTTTTGATATAGAGGTCCCTCATAGTCTTGGCATAAATAGGGACATCCCTTATCTCTTGCAGTAGTGGAATATTAACATGCATATTTTGCAATTCTCCTAGGAGATTAAAAGATGGTAATTCCACAAGCTTAGTAATTTTCAGTCTTTCAGGGAATGGTGGGTCTGCTGATTCTATAATGGGTTGGTCAATTTATTCTGTATCAATAGATGGTCTCTCCCCTGATTCCTTATCTGATTCTGAAGATGGAGCATCTTCAATTATTAGCTCAACTATTCTCCCTGATCTTAATTTTATTTCATCACAAGGCATAGGAGTAATAGATAAGGCTGGCACATTATGTATGTCTATGTTCTGAACGACCTTATTATTTGGGTTTAGGTTAGGTTGCACAATCATCTGAGGTCATAAGGGAGGATTGTTTGGTGAGGCATTGGGAGGCAATTGCAGTTGTTGTTTTTGGTACGGGGGTTGGAACTGTTGTTGATAGGGGTTCGGTAGATGATGGCTTTGATAACTGAGTTTTTGTTGAGGGCCTCTCCTGTATGGGTTCCATTTCCCATGGTGATTCTGTTGTTGGGGCATAGGTAACCATGCATTGGGATCCTGATAAGAGGGTGGCATTTGATTTGGTGGGGGGGCATTCGTCTGGCCATATGGTAGCTGATTGTTCCAATAATTAAATGTTGGAGGAGAGAATTGAGATTTCATACCTTGACCTCTTGGTTTCCATTGTCTTCTTTGTGTTATTAGATAAACAACCTCTGTTTCCTCATTAGTTTCCTTCATTGATGCTTTTACACCTGGTAGAGAAGGACATTCATCAGTGGCATGGTCTAATTCCCAAATAAGGCATACCTGGACACTATTCAGTGGGCACTCCCTTGGTGGATGTTTCTTTCTGCATTTCAGACAGAAAATGCACACTACTTTCTCTAATTCTGCTTGTTTCTGTTTAACCTACAAAGTATCCATTTGTGAGGCAAAAGAGTTAATCATCTCTGTTTTGAAATTTTCTAACAGATTACCTATTTCTGCTCGTGTTGCTCCTCCATTGGCTGATTTTTGTACCCTTGAAAAAGTGGTATCCTTGGTAGCTAACTTATTCCTTGTAGATCCTCAAGAACATCTTTTGTAGAGATCTACAATGTCCTCATAGGATTCCTTAGATATATCTCCCTTGCCAAGCATATTCATCATATCTAAACAATCTTCTCTAACTCCTTTTAGCAAAATGGTTTTCATAATGTCCTTACTCACATTCGGATGTACAGACCTTTGTAGATTATATTGGAGTCGCTCCACAAAGTCTTCAAGGGTCTCGTCCTCCTTCTGTGACATCTTGAATAGTTCCTCTCTTCATTCCCTTGTTCGACAGAAGTCTTGGTATTTTTTCAGGAAAAGCTGCCTCATTTGTACCCATGTTGAAATGTTTTCTACTCCAAGGCTCATGAACCATCTAAACGCATTACCCTTTAATGTAGTTGGAAACAATTTCAGCTTCTGCGCAATGGTAGTGTAGTCATAGCTTTTACACAAAATGTCAAATTCAAATAGAAAATCATCCAGATCTTCTATAAATAATCCATGAAAATTTGGGAGAGATGAGAGAGGTATGTTTTTCATAGGAGCCATCCATTGTGTGGGAACATCAGAACTAGGAAAAACCAGGGTAGAGATAGTATTTATATTTTTTACTTGATCCTCGTTGTTCTGTGGATTCTCTTGGTAGAGCTCTTCTTCATTATCCCCTTGATTCTCCATATATGCTCTTTCTCTCCAAACAATGTCCCACTCTTCTTTAGTGACTATCCGACCGTTGATCTGATAAACAACTTCTTCAAAATTTTCCCTATTCTAGGCTATACTTCCTTGATCTTCAATGTTCTCCAGTGTTGCTTGATGATTTGTTGGTGACAAATCTTTAGCTTCGGCTTCAGCTTCAGCTTCATCTTCAGTCCTTGATGAGAACGATGTTTCAAGAAGGGGTATTTCTGCTGACTGCAGATCAAGTCTTCTTGGAGGATTTGTAAGGCAAAAAATGGATCCTGAAGAAGAATCTGCTCTAGCTATAATCTCATCAACAATGGTTTGTCTTCCCAGTATGTTAGGTTTTCTTCCTCCACGTCCTCTAGTACCTGTAAGGTTAGTATTTTGGGGGATTCATTCTCATGTTTCATGATTCATGCAGACTATTCATTCCTAAGAAAGAAAACTAATGTGCTTACCAAAATCTATAATTATCCTCCCCAGCAATGACACCAAAATGTTGGTCACTTTAATTGTCTAATTGAATAGAAAATCAAAGTGTTCAATATAAATTGTCAACCCAGGGAAGTCTATTATTTCAATATAAGTGTGCACAGTCTATGCTACATTATTAAAGCATCTCTGATCTAATTGTAGTAGGGAAACAAACATTATCACTAACACAGTTGTGTTGATACAGCTAGAGTTCTACATATTTGAAATCATAATTGCAATCTAAACTGATGAATGTATAAGAACCCTGGATTGCCTACTCTAATCTAACTTTCTAATTTACTTTTGCAGGAAGAAGTTCTATGCTATTTGCAGAAAGGAAATCTACTTATTTCAAGAAGGTACTTCACACTTTTATTTCTCGGAAACAATATCTTAACCTAATGCAGAAAAAGGGAAAGCAGTTCTGAAGCAATGTTCAACAATTGACTTCTAATTCTCATGAGACAAATTTATGCACATTTAACAAGAAAGAACTAAACTGTAACAACAGTTATATTCTAGAAATGTATAACAGTTAAATCATTCGCATTTAAAACAACTAATCTAGAATTCAAAACATAGGGGAATCGATGAGGAAGGTGGGCCCTTTCCTTCTCACTAAATCCGCTCAAGGAAATAGGTTACAGTCTGCTAAAGGAATTCAATCCACTCTTTCATTCAATTGCCAAAAATTTCTATGTACAATAAGTGTTACTTTTCTTTCTCTAGTAAAAAAAAAAAAAATTTCATTACAAAATCTCTGCTATTTAAAGTCAGAGTCATTTAGTAGAACATAAACAGAACAGTATTGAGAATCCCCGATTCTCGAGCTATTCGTTTGATATCATTAATACAAAATATATAACTCTCCTTGATCAACATCGTGAGCCAGCATATCTAATCAGCAGGTGTTGCAGCAGTCGTATAACAACAGGACTGGTGGCATCTGTTGTAACAGCTTCCACGATTGACGAGCTTCTGTTGCAGTAGTCGTGTAACAACTTCCAGGATTGGTGGCATTCATTGCAGTAGTCATGTAACAGCTTCCAATATTGTCACATAGCTATAACAACAACTATTTTCTCAAAGTGGGTTGTTCTAAGCATTTTTACTATTAGTTAAATCATTTCATGGGTAAAATATGTGAACGTTACCAATCAAACATGCTAAGTAAATGAAAATATAAAAGCGAAATGAATAGTTCATACCTTGGGAAAAAGGGTCTTAGTACTCATTATAATAGTCATTTAGCTTAGGAATGAGAAGGTTGAATGGGCAAAAGATGTAGTGAAAAAGGGACATTTCTGGGTCCTAACAATAACATAATAAAAACAACTAGTATATAAAAAAACAAATTTGACTAAAATGAAGCCATAAATATCGTTACCAAAATTAGGCATTCAAAATTGAATATGTGTGGATTTCTGATGCAATAGTAATGTTTACTTTCATGGATTTATTTATGATAATATCCCTAGAATTTTTGGGATTTTTACTTGCCTGATACATGCTCTGTTGTGTTTCATTCTTTAATTGTTGGTTATCCCTTTCCGGCTTTTTATTTTGTCTCATTACCTGGTCGAGGTGCATTTGTAAATATGGGACATCTGCCTAATACCTTTGGACCCATGCTAGGAATTCATGGAAGCACTCAGGTTCCATATTTGGGATCAAATCTTGTCAATCTATGTCTGAGGGCTTCTCTTGAACAATTTTTTCTTTTAAATCAACCCGAATGCGTGAGAACCCTTCACAATTTTGAAGGAAGGGAGGTAAATTTGAAACAATGTCATATTGAGTGTGATTGTCCTCTTCATAATATTCATTTGTGTTTTTTTAGGAATCCTCATCCTCCACCATTATCATTTGTATTGGGCTCTCCCTTTTTTTGTTTGTTTGTTCCTAATCATTTTGGACAACATATGCCCTGCCCTTTTATTCTTAAAATAAATTCCATAGTTATCCTAAAACTATTTGGTTTGTTTACCCTATTTCTTGGGATTTTGATCAACCTTTGAGCACATGGGCTTTCTCTGCTGATCAACATAATTCAATGGCTAGTTCTTTAACTAGCTGAGGATTTCTTCTATCAACAGTTTGGATACAAACCCTTTTCTATTTTGTGTCACCTATGGTACAAGAATTACGTCTACTTAGCCATCAAGAGACATAAGGGAATCATCATGGAGTTGGACTTCAAGATGAATAACTTGAGGCAGAGTGTAAAAAGAGTTGGATTCCTCGGTGACCTGAGTTAAATCAATGATGGCATCAGTATTCTGGAGAAATAATTGATTTCTTTTCACATAGTTTTCCCAATTATCCCCTATGTTGATAAGGTGATATTCAACTAAGGTACGAATGCAACCATGATGAGATAGACTTATCTCAGGGTTTTGACTCAAATTTTGGTAACATTTAGACATTTTTTAAGGCTCCCATGTAGATAGAAGGGTAGGCTTAAATGAAACCCTTGAAAGGTCATGAGTAATCGAATGTGGAAATAGAAAATAAGGTCGTAGTGTCCCTCAAAGGTAAAAAACCATTTAATTAGTGACAGGAGATTGTGCCACATTCTATGGAATATTTTTACTGGCGTACCTTTAATATGGTATTGTGAACGTTTTGATGCCAAAAGAGACTACCACAGGATGTTTTTAACTTTCAAATTTTTGAACCATTTCTCCCCTAACTGAGGGATACCTGTGGCCTGATTAATAAATTCCTCATCAACCTGTAGCTGAATATCCCCAACCTTAGGCTTAATACCATCGAAATTTTTTGTGAATGCTCTGGCCACTTCAATGTTAAATATATTAAATGAATGTATAAACCCTAACCACCCTACCTTGGATATCATATCAGTCACATCATCGTAAGTCAGTAATGCTTGCAACCCATTTGGATATATCCTCATGACGGATGCCATAAGTTATCTGGAAGGGTTAAGAACTAAGGCATACCAGAAAATGAACAGGTGGTTTTTTTGAAGGTAAGAACAATATAGACACAAAATACCAAACCCATAAGAAACAGGTGAATTTAGACTGACATACCTGATGATAATTGAAAATCGAAGGAGCTGAGGATGTCCTAAAACCATCCAATACTTGAAACCTTGATTACATCCAATAAAATAGAGGACATGAGGATTCAAAATAGAGTGAATCATGTAATACTTATGGTCTACCACAAACCCTTGATCCGAATTTGGGGACAATGAAATGGTTAAAGTAATTATTTTAGAGACACGCAAAAGGTTGGGCCAAGGCATAGGGGTGTCATCGAAGAGTATGGTACAGCACAGGATTTGTATGATCAAATGATATGTTGAGATCCGATAGAGGGAGAGTCTTACCAAAACCCTATTTTAATTAATTTGTCTTAGTATTCAAAAGGGTTTTGTCTAACCTCGACTCTCATTAAGTATTAAAAGGATTAATTAATCAATCCCACATAATTTCTTTTTTAAATTGAAGTTTGGATCTAGGAAAAATGAATTATACATAATTTATTCAACCTTGAAATGAATCATATCCCTTAGACTTTCTTATTTTACATAATATTAGGGAAGACAAAATGATATTCTTTTATCAAGAAAAGGGGGTTTTGAAGATACTATCAAAATATTTTACCCAACAATTTGCACGAAAAGAGCCCTTAATTTCATGCTTTGCAGTCATGAAATTAAGGAGAGAATCGAAACATTACATCACACAAAACACACTCACATTAAAGTGATAGGGAAAAATTTAAGCAATATTGACTAGCATTATTTAAACAATACATATTAAAAAAATATATGTCAGTCTAAGGAACACACATACTGGGTAGTGAGTAAAAGTCAACTCTGCATTTCAAAAATACAAAGAAGAATAGGGTGCTAGTTGGACAACCAACAAACCTGCTATTCTCATGTTTCTTTCCCAATTCTTCCATAAAACTCTGTAACCAAATCATTTCTTTACTAGCCTCTGTAGTAACAACGTACTATGCTTATGTTGTTGAAAGTGCAAAAACCTTTTGTAGTTTCAAAATCCAACTTATTGTTGTTCCACCTACAGTAAAAACATACCCTATGGTGCTCTTCCTGTTATCTTTATCACCATCCATATCTAAATCAACATATCCCTGTAGAATAGTGTATGAACCTCCAAAACATAATGCAAGAGTAGCAGTACCTCTCAAACACCTAAGAAAACACTTTACTACTGCCCAATTTTCTTTACCCGGATTGTTCATATACCTGCTCACAACTCTCACTACATGTGCAATATATGGTCTTATGCAAACCATCGCATACATCAAGCTGCCAATTGTTGATGAATAAGGGACCATAGACATGCATTCTATATCCTCGTGTGTCTTGGGACACATTTCCTTGGTTAATTTCAACTGGATGGCCAAAGGTGTACTAATTGGTTTTTCATTTTGCATTCTAAACCTCTCCAACACCTTCTCTATGTACTCACCCTAAGACAATGCCAATTTGCGATTTTTTCTGTCTCTAGTTATTTTCATACCAAGGATTTTCTTTGCAGCACCCAAATCCTTCATCGCAAATGAATTAGATAATTTATTCTTGATAACATTTATATATTGCATATTAGACCCTGTAACAAGCATGTCATCTACATACAATAGAAAGATAATATATCTTTCATGTTTTATATTTTTAAAATAAACATAGTGATTAGAATGACATCTACTATAACCTTGTTCTATCATAAACATGTCAAACTTCAAATAACACTTTCTTGGAGCTTTCTTTAGGACATACAAGCTCTTCTTCAACATGCATACCAAATTCTCCTTTCATTTGACCTCATACTCTTATGGTTGCTGCATATAAATCTCTTCCTCCAAATCTCCATGGAGAAAATTTGTTTTTACATCTAACTCCTCAAGATGCAAATATTCTACTGCCACAAGACTTTAAATAGTCCTAATTGAATTCATATTAAAAATAGGATAAAATATTTCATCAAAATCTATACCTTTCTTTTGTGCAAACCTATTTACAACATGTCTAGACTTGTACCAATTGTTTCCTCCATCTTCTTCCTTCAACCTGTAAACCCTTTTATTTTGTAATGCTCTTTTTCCTGTAGGAAACTGAACCAAGTCCCAAGTATGGTTATTTATCGAGGAATCCATTTCCTCTTTCATGCCTTTCTCCCACTTCCTTTTAGTGTCTACCTGCATTGCCTCTTCATAACTTTCCGGTTCACCAGAATCAATCATCAATAAATAGTACAATGAAGGAGAGTATCGTTCAGGTGGTCTAATTGACTTGGTAGATATTTTAACAACACTTGCAGGAGTTTTAGGTACATGTTTCTCCTGTTGTTGTACATTTTGATTTTTTGGTACCTTTGGAATTTATTTTCCAGTGATATCAACAAGCACTGTGTATTTTGGTTTTTCTTCTTCCTATTTCCTTCTCTGCAATTGATATTTATACATGACATTCGCATTGAATATGAAATCACTACTCCTAATGATTTTTTGATTTTCATTCTCATTGAATATGATTTTGATTTTCAAAATCATTAACACCATATCCAATAAAGGTACCGTTCTTGGATTTTACTTCAAGATTTGTTCTATTTTCTTTATCAATATGGACAAATGCTTCACATCTCAAAGTCTTAAGAAATGAATAATTTACCTTTTTACCTGTCCATGCCTCCTCTGGAATACCACCATCCAAAGAACTTGAAGGTCCTTTTTTTATCAAGTAAAAAACATTATCTACAACATCTATCCAAAAATGTAAGGGCAACCCTACATGCAATCTCATACTCCTTGCACGCTCCATGATTGTACTGTTCATCCTTTCCGACACACCATTTTCTTGTGGTGTTTGTTAGCACTAGAAGTCACACTTTGACAACTAAAGTGTAATCTCAACACCCATAAATAGGTTTTAAGGTAATATTTATGATAATATTTCAAATGGATAAAAATTCATTCAGAACAGCGAAAATCAGAGAAGGTTCTAGAAAAAATGCATCAGCAAATGAGGTCTTGGCTAACTTAGATTAGGGTTTTTAAGAGTAAAATGGATAGATGGAAGACTTTAGTGAGAAAATGAAAATTTATACCACTCACATTAGGTAATACTAGCAGACATATGAGGAAAACCTTTTGACATAAGAATTCTTTAATCAAAAAGATAAACTCTGATAAAATTATGACAACATCACAACAAAACATTCATTGTAATACATATACAATAAATCAAGTGAATCATACAAATGATAGTAGAATCAAAGTAAGATAGAAATAAGATAATGGGAAAGGAACCGATTTCTATTAATAAAAAAGTCTAAGGTCTGATACACAAAATCCAGAGATGGCTCTGTAACTTCACAATTTCAAGAATATGAGTCTCATTACAATCCTTTGAACTCCTCAATTATTTTCAATGTCTATCTTATAGCCTAGGATGCCAATGAAAATTGTACAATTCGAATTCCTCCTCTTGCATAGGATTCCCACACCTAAAGGTGGAGTAACTAAAGTTGTTCAACAAAAATAACAAACTTGCTAAAAACTAGGCTAAGGTTGGTAACCTCCTTAACATCTTTACTATGCTTGATGATGTGTAATTTGAGAGCATCTCCCTTTGTCAGGTGTCCCTCCAGCCTTCAAATGACCTTCCAGCAAAATTCATATAATCATCTACCCATCTGGCAACTGATGATTCCTCCAAAACCTCCAGAGAAAGAGTTCACAACACAGTTTGTAGTGCTAGGCTGTATCAGTAAGTTCACAGTGTGAAGCGATGTGAACTCTCATGTAACTACTATTTTCATCTGAAAATGAATCAAAACACTCCAAAACTATTCCTAGTGTCATCAACTCCTATTATAACATATCGTAGTGATATAAGACTAAGAAGGTTAACACATCCTCAATTCAATCATGTCTTATCAAACATGTCTGTCTTCAAATTTTCAAAATAAAAAAAACAGGAAACTGTCAAAACATTGATATGAGTCAAGGTGTTCATCTTCTTCATTTTCTAACTCTGGAGCTCGTCCTGGTGGCAACTTTAGCAAACATATCCAGATTCTTTTTGGCTAGATATTCTCTGAAAGGTTGCAACTCTATATTTATCCTTCTAATCTGACTCTGGTAGGCTATGTTCTGTCTGTATAAGTTTCTAAGCTTCCTGTGGAGAGGCCGAAACCTTTTAGCTATAAATTTGGCCTTGTCAATAGTTTCATGATACATTTCCATAAGTTTATTTATCTTATTCTTTTCAACCAACTCCTCTCTTTTCAATTTATCAATTTCATTCCTTATCTCTTTAAGCTATCTATTGAGCCTCGTAAAGGTAGGATTTTCTGGAGGAGTATTTATGTCTACACTCTCAATGTGCTCCTTAATAGGTACACTTTTACCCTTTCTTTGGATGGGAGATTCCACTGTAACTTCCTTCACATTGCTTTCATTTTTTGTTGATGCTCTAGTAACAAGTCCCCTAGCCTTGACCTTGTCTACAACAAGTGGTGAAGAGAACAACAACTTTCTTCCTTTCAAACCTATGGCTCTAGTTGAAAGAGTCTCTTTTTGGACTGGGAGCTAGCAAAGGTGAAACCTCTCTTTGTGGAGACTATGAAGGTACTCCTTATTCTTCATGTTCCTTTGTTTATTTATAATTTTTAACAAATCATATGCTCTTCCTTTTATTTTTCATCCTCAAATGTACAGTCTTGTCAACCTGAAGAGGGATTTGTACCTTAGACCGTGGGGTAGGAGCAATGTTTAGCTGAAAGTGTAAAGAAAAAATGAATGCTTCCCATTCCATGTTTCCCTTTCTTAATTCATCCATCACCAACATCTTTATCAGTCCTGAATGGAAAACACTTGGATTGACTTCCTTATATTTAGCCTGGACCTTGTCAGACATTTTTCCAATACTTCTAAACAAGTAGAAAGGAAGATTCATCGCATCTTTCCCTGTGAATTGTAGCAATAGCCTTATATGGTATTGATAGATCATGTTAAATATCCCTTCACATGTAAAGTATATTTGAATTACCTTCAACATCTTATCAAAACCATCCAACATATAGTTCTTGGGCACACCCTTTGACAAATTGTTTTCTTGGTATTCTAGTTTGAGGAACTCCCTTGAAAAGGAAACATTTAGGGTCATGGCTTTGAACCATCTCCCCCCAGTACTAGGTATCTCAGTGGTTGCTGATATGGTCATTTTAGATACCTCAAATTCAAGTATCCCGACCTTCGTCTTTCTTCCATCAAATTTCAGTGTGAATTCCTTAGCCACCTCTGGGTGCCCCCTCTACATTTTCTAACAGAAATTAATGCAACGCACTCTCTGGAAGACCTACCTCATTAGGGGTTCCTCAAAAAAAAGTTTCATATCATAAGGCTTTGTCCTCACAATGTCCCCTCCTTTGTTATCCTTCTTTTTTTGATTATCCATTAGTACTAGCTAACAAGACTTTATCACAATATTGAATAATTACCCACAGGTGAAAATAGAGAAGTGGGGGAAATGACCACTGGAAAAAATGAGAAAAGGAAAAACATACTTCTCACAGTGACAATTCTTCTAAGTAAGAATCAAATTGGATAACAGTGGGGTTAACTTCATAATCAGATCAAAAAGCAGTGTGAACAACTGATGAATTTGTAAAAGATGATTTTGCAAAGGATGCTGGAACAAAGAGTTGACATCGGTGGTTGACTACATAGAGTTCGCAGTGCTAGGGAAAGGGTTTTGGAAAATATGTGTGGGATAAGCAATGTAATCGCCAAGGATTAATATATAAGATAACCCAAAACCAACGGTGCTTATCAGTTCGTAGTGCCATAAAGAGAAGCAACCATTAACCCCTTTTCAGACCTTAAAGCAAGGTGGAAAAGTTCGTAGAGTACCTGGTGTTAGCACTGGAAGTCACACTTTGACTGCTAAAGTGTAAGATTAACACCCATCGGAATGTAAAAGATAATTTTGGTTTTGAATAGGTGGATCGGAAATATGGATAAATAAAGAGAGAGGGTTGCAAATTGTAGATCAGAAGGCTACACCAATGGGAAATGGAGTCACAAACATCCTACTCATCGAAGGCACAAAAGTTTTTCAACAGAAAACAAGATTATATGTTGATAGGTGGAAGAATGAAGAAGGAAAACATAAGATAGAATGTTCACTAAACAAAGATCCTCTCAATTTAATGAATCAACAAATACTTGAATATAAACAATGATTGATGGGTAAAATATAGCAGATCCTCTGTTGCTTAGGGATCCATAAATCATTGACAACCTTTGATCCTCAAATCTGAAATATATTCAAATAAGAAGAAATATAAACAAAAGAGTTACAATCTGAAATCACAGCTCTCATGAGTCTCCAATAGCAGTAATTCCCTAGGCTTACAAATGAACACACACAGGAAAACTGCCTACTACATCTCTCTCTAGCCTCTCTTGGCTCACGAATCCCCTTATCCAATAGATATATCCTTACTTAAATATAAAATAGCATCCAAATAACATTAGTAGGTTGAATCCCATCTCCTTCATTGGATTCTAAGCCTTGGAGATAGGTGGCAACAATTAAAGAGACAAAAATCCAACAAACTTCTAATTTTCAGGAATTTATTGGAAGTCATTAATAAATTGTTTCCACCTCATGCATGAGGCCTTTGGTGGAGATAAATATTAGGTGAAGGTGTCCCTTGACATCTAATTTATCCTTGGGAATCCATTTGAATCCTCCTTGACAGGTGGAAACCTCCCAACAAGGTGAATACCAAAATCGTGACCGCTACAAGAAATTAGGTAGCATCGTTGTGCAGATTCGGTAGCGCCACTTATATGTCTAATATCTCTCAAACCATAACAAATTTTGAAAAACTGATAGAGATTTTCATTATTTGGAATGTTATGAACAAAAACCTCCTCCTGTTTTCAAAAATACCTTCTCAATTGTTCACAATATAATTTTTAAGTTAGTGACTCAAAACTGGTAAAATAACTCTGCACAATTCGTTTTCTGCCATAATTTAGGTAGCGCCCGCCTGTGTGTCTGCATGTGATTGGGTAGTGAAAATCCATGAGTAATTTTGATGCTTGAACTTGGATACTGGGCATAACCCATTATAATTTCAATTTTCCCCAAAATAGATAAAATATCCCATAACAATTGTATTCATTTGCCAAAATAAATAATGAAGGATTTATGCAACACTGAGGAATAAACCAATCTTATGCTAACATAGGCTCCATGGGGGATAGAGTCCTCCCTGTGAGGCTATAAGAACTCTTGTAGTTTTAATGCCTTATCCTAGGGCTTCTCCCAACCTTTAACCTCTGTAATCTACTTTGATCTATGAACTTCAACTGAAACCAAATGCAAATGAAAACTGAAACTGACAAAAATGATGAAAATGATGCTTGTTCAACAAGCTTATTTCACACACCTACTCTAATTATTGGGAAAATGAAGCATTCAAGTTACATGAAACAACCAATGAAGCCATTTAATCATTTTTTCAACTGTTTGAATCTTTGAAATGTGCTTCCTTAAGCACCAGAGATAATTCTTACGTGAAGGCAAGCCAAAGAAACATTTGGCAATACACTTTCCACTGAAGAAATCAATGAGCCTAGGCCCACTTTCTGCTTGCAAATAGGCTGAAAATGGATCCTAAAAAACATCATCAATACTTGCCCATACACCATAATTTGTGTAAAATGGAAAAGTATTGCATTAGGTCCTTCCTCCACTATTCTTGGTTGTTGTATGGCTTGTTGATTTTCCGATTCATCCTCAATGCATATGGCCTTGGTCCACTCATGGTCATGAGGTGTGTTAGGAAAAAGTATTAGCGATGCTTTTCTTTCTTTAATTTCAACCTTTCTCATCTGATCACATGGCATTTGATCTTGGCTGCTTGATGAAATTGAGTTTGTGTCTTCAAGAGGAATAGGGGGTTGATGGGGCAATTCATCACAATTAGAAGTTCTTGGGAAACTACATTCTTCTATCTTATATTCTGATTATGAGGGATATTCATCGTATCTTGGCTTATGGACCTCAGGGATGATTTTAGGGGATAAATTTCGCTCATGGGATAATTTTCCATGGTTTTTTCCAAAAAAAGATTCTCTATTCTAAAAATTATTCACCCAAATTCTATCAGATAAAATTATTTTACCTTAAAAATCACCAAAATTTTATAGAAACTATATAAAATCCTTAGAAATTTGAATATTTTTATAAAAATATCGCCAAACATTTATAGTTGGCATATGAAGGATTAGTAAGATTCGCCAAGGTTTCTACATTTTAAAATAAATTTCCATCCTTAAAATCATCCCTACTTATGGTCACAATTTCTCAGTTTTTCACCCTCTAAAATTAGATTATCATATTTTTCTTCTTTTTCAGCAGCAAAAATATGACATGAGGGTTGAAACAAGCTATTGTTGCTTTGATGTGAAGGGTACTTATCTGATATAAGGTATTCAACATAATGTTCATGGAAATCATCTTCATAATCATCATACAAAGGTGAATCAATGAGCATTTGACTATTAATGGCTGAGGGGATTAGTACAATAGATGGGACAATTGGTTGTTCAGTGAAACCATCCTCATAGTCATCAATACTTGGCAAATCATGGCACACTAGTTCATTAACAATATGAGGGATTAAAACAACAACTGGTAAGCTATGAATTCATTCATGACAAGCTTCAACACTATTATCATGATGAAATAAATCTAAATCTAAGATGACCTCTTGACTTAAAGAATCGAGAAAAGGAGGAGAAAGGGAAATGATGGATTGTCCATATTGATCTTTCTCTTGGGGACCTAGATTTTGACATGAATGATGCATTTGTTCTTAAAATTTAGGAAAAGCATTATGAAACTCATAATTTAAGTCCTCTCTACAATCATCCCCTTCATCATCACTACTAGAGGAATCACTTGTTGAATCTTGAATATATGATGCATACCCCTCACAACAATTCTTACAAAGTCTTTTAGTCGGATAAATTATCTTTCTATGAGAATAAAAAACATCATGAAAGTCCTTCAAAGAGGAAATACTAGAAGCAGTGAGTGTTCTATACCATTTCCTTGCATCGCCTTCCAATGAATACATGAACATTTTCATTAATATATCTTCAACATGGATATCAAGCTGATGCATCAAAGCATGAAATTCATGAACATGCTCAAAAGGGTTGCCATCCTCACCTTCATAAAATCTGGGAAACAGATCTTTCCATTCATCAATTTGAAGCACATGATGTGGATAACCATCTATGGCTGAGAAATTGAGTGGGGCAAACCTCCTGGCCAGGATATCCTTCATTGCCATTTAATTTGTCTCATCCCTAGTGGAGTCACCAATAGATTCTGAACAATGGAGTCGACATGGTGAATGTGCAGTCTTGAAGGTGTCCAAGTTTATTCACCATCTAAAGATGGAGCTATGCAGTGTCGTTCTTCCCAGTGAGATTTTCAATCTGCTCAAATCCATCCCCGACAACAGCACCAATTATGTTAGCTCTGAAAGTCACACTTTGACTCCTAAAGTGTAATCTCAGCACCCATCAAAATCTAAAAGATAATTTTCGTTTTGAATAGGTGGATCAACAAGATGGATAAAGAAAGAGAGAGTGATGCAAACTGTAGATCAGTAGGCTACACCAATGGGCAATGGAGTCACAAACATCCTACTCATCGAAGGCACAAAAGTTGTTCAACGGAAAAAAAGATTATATGCTGATAGGTGGAAGAATGAAGAAGGAAAACATAAGATAGAATGTTCACTAAACAAAGATCCTCTCAATTTAATGAATCAACAAATACTTGAATATAAACAATGATTGATGGGAAAAATACAGCAGATCCTCTGTTGCTTAGGGATCCATAAATCATTGACAGCCTTTGATCCTCAAATATTCAATATATTCAAATAAGAAGAAATATAAACAAAAGAGTTACAATCTGAAATCACATCTCTCATGAGTCTCCAATAGCAGTAATGCTTACAATCCTAAAATGCCCACAGGCTTACAAATGAACACACATGGGAAAATTGTCTGCTACATCTCTCTCTAGCTTCTCTTAGCTCATGAATCCTCTTCTCCAATAGAGATCTCCTTACTTAAATAGAAAATAGCATCCAAATAACCTTAATAGGTATAAGTCTATCTCCTCCATTGGATTCTAAGCCTTGAAGATAGGTGGCAACCATCAAAGAGACAAAAAATCAACAAACTGCTAATTTTCAGGAATTTGTTGGAAGTCATTAATAAATTGTTTCCAACTCATGCATGAGACCTTTGATGGAGATAAATATTAGGTGCAGGTGTCCCTTGACATCTAAATGATCCTTGAGAATCCATTCAAATCCTCCTTGATAGGTGGCAACCTCCCAACAAGGCGAATACCAAAACCGTGACCGCTACAGGAAATTAGGTAGCGCCATTGTAGATTCGGTAGCACCACTTCTATGTCTAATATTTCGCAAACCATAACACATTTTGAAAAACGAAGATATTTTTTTGTTATTTGGAATGTTATGAACAAAAACCTCCTTCAATTTTTAAAAATACTTTCTCAATTGTTCGCAATCTAAGTTTTAAGTTAGTGACTCAAAAATGGTAAAATAACTCTGCACAATTTGTTTTCTGCCAGAATTTAGGTAGCACCCACCTGTGTTTCTGTGTGAAATTGGGTAGCGAAAATCCATGAGTTATTTTGATTCTTGAACTTGGAGATTGGGCATAACCCAATATTATTTCATTTTTTCCCAAAATAGATAAAATATTCCATAACAATTGTATTCATTTGCCAAAATGAATAATGAAAAATTTATGCAACGTTGAGGCATAAACCAATATTGTGCTAACACCTGGTAGCCTGGAGTTTAATTTTGATACCTTCAAATTTGCACAGGAAGTCCTACAAGTGGTCTAACTGCCAACTATCCCCTGCAACCAGTTCACAACGAAGTGCACAACCCCTGTCTATAACACCAGTTCACAACAGTGAGCTGGAGGATCTTTTTTACACCTGGAGAAAACAATTAAAAACATTCATAACAATAATCCCTAGATATTGATTTAAAAATCATCTCTGAAAACAAGGACATCTCCAATTGACATGACTCTTAAAAGCAACGATGGCTATAAATGCAATATGTACTTTGAAAGCACTGCAAACTCTCCTAGTGAGTTGGCAGCATACATATCAGACTGGATTTGACATTTTAACAAATAAAGTGACAAAAGGATGGGTCAACGTACAACATGGATAAAGAGACATGTCAGGTTAATGATGACGAATTTTTAAAATATGTGACTCAATGACTCTTCAGACCAAATCCAAACTAATCATAACTTATTCATACCAAAAAATGAAAAGTGGATATGGGAAAGGGACATAAAACCTATAACCTAAAGTAAAACTATGACTCAAAATCAAAACTAAAAACTTTCTGACCCTTGAACATCTATGTGATAACATTGGCTCCATAGTGGATGACATGCTCCCCATGAGCTGCCAAGAACAAGAAGTTTCAATGTCTTATCCAAGGGCTATGGGGTCATTATTCAAAAGAAACAAAACAAAATAAAACTGATATTTACAATGAAATAGAAAGCCACTCATGGCTTTAAGAAAAGTATTTCTTCATAAAATGCCCATTAACTGGGCCACCATAAAGTTCAGAGACTTCCAAGTTCTACAATTTATAAGTGTTATTTTGAAAAACTTTAGAAATATTGAAAGGACCAATCCACAAGGCTTCAAATTTACCATGTTTTCCTTTGTCTTTCCTTTCTGCATCCCCTTTGAGCACTAGGTCTTCCAACTAGAAATATTCTTTGTTTATCTTCTTGTCAAAAGCTTGCTTGATCTTCTACTAATGACTACGTGATTTATCAAGGAGTTGCTCCTTAGTCTGTTGTACTTAAACTAGATGATGCATCCTTCTGATCATATCGTATGGCTCTCCTTGTTGATCTTAAAAAAACATTTCCATAGGTAATGCAAGTCGAGAAGGAAAAAAAGCCTCAGTTCCATAGACCAACGTAAATGGGGTAGTACCAATTCATCTCTTGGTGGTTACTCTATCTTCCCAGAGAGAAAATTTCAGATTTGAATACCAAGATTTTTTGTTATCCTCTAGCAGTTTTTTGATGATATTTACTAGACTTTTGTTAGAGGACTCTACCAAGCCATTTCCTTGAGGATAATAAGGAGTAGAATGAATAAGTTGGAATCCAAAATTTTCACAATACCTTATCAGGGTTTCAACTTTAAAAGTTGCAGCATTATTAGTCATAATCTTGTTAGGACATCCAAACTTTGACAAAAGGTCTTCCAGGAAGAAAATAACTACTTTATGTGTTGCATTTCTTGTAGGAATGGATTCTATCCACTTGGTGAAATAATCAGTGGAAGTTATTATCCAACGATGTTGGCCACTTGAAGCTGGATGGATTTCTCCAATGAAATATAATCCCCATTGATGGAAAGGACCAGATACTATTATGGGCTTCAGAAGCAGATATTTTAGCTGTTGCTTTCCTGAGAATTTATGACATTTATCACAGGCCCTGATCTTTGCACAGACATCAGTGAATAGACTAGGCAAAAAGTACCCAACTCTGAGTATTTTATATGTTGTGGTCCTCAAAAAATGATGGCCTCCACATAGGTTATCATTAAAGTCATACATGGCTTGATTTGCTTCATCTGGGTCTAAGAATATTAGAATAACCCCAACAAGATCCTTCCAATACAAAACATGATAAAAAATGCAGTATCTGATTTCTTTGAGTTTTAAATATCTCACCTTATTCTTGTCAAGTCCAGCTGGGGGTTGCAATGTCTGCAAGAAATTTATAAGGTCCTTGTACCAATTACACTCTATCGATTTGGGACTAGTTTGTGAGTTGTCTAGCAATATCAGTCTATTGATATAAGTAATCTGCATTCATAAAACTAACCCCAATTTATTTACATTTTGATTCAACTAACAACCTAGCTAAACCTTTCCCTTTCACCAACTTAGTAGGCTTCATTTCAAGGTCAAAATCCAGAATTTTGGCAATCCACTTACTTCTCTTTCCATCTATGCTAGTATGGATTAATATTTCTTTCACAGAAGCTGATGGGACATAGGAAATAATTTTGGAATGTAAATTATATATCCTGAAGGCTTTGAGGGATTTAACCAAAGCATAATCCTGCTTCTCCATAATATCATACCTGACCTCAACATCCCTTAGTGCCCTGCTGAAAAAACAAATGGGTTGCTCCATTCCATCTATGTTTTTCTGAAGAAGAACAACAATCAATGTGTCATTTGAGGCAAAATAAAATATCATAAGGTCTTTTGAATAGTTAGGGTTGATAAGAACAGGTGCCTCAGTTAGTGCTTGTTTGATTTGATCAAAATAATTTTGAGCATCAAGTGTCCACTTTACCTCATTTCCCTTTCTTATCATGGATGTGATAAACTTAACCAATTCAACAAAATTAGAAATGAATCTTCTCAAAAAGTTTATTTTACCTAGGAAAGGCTAAATATCTTTCTTGGACCTAGGGAGAGATAGAGTCTTGATGGCCTCTACTCTACTTGGGTCAATTCTTACTCCCTCTGCTGAGATAATGTGCCCCAACAACTTACCTTCTTTCAAAGAAAACAAAGACTTCTTGGCATTAAGTGACAACCCAAATTTTCTACATTTCAGGAAAAATTATTCAAATGATGATAATTATCCTTATCAGATCTTGAGAACATTGTAATGTCATCCAGATAGATGACCACATTCTTTTTCTTTTCTCCAATGAAGGAAATATCCATTGCGTGCTATAAGGTTTCTCCTACATTCATGAGACCAAAAGGCATCTTGGCATGCATGAATGTGCCCCAAGGAGTACTGAAAGTTATTTTATCTCCATCTTCAGGTAAAATAGAGATCTGATTGTAGCCTTAGAAGCCATCAATCATGGACATCCTTGCTGAACCAGTCAACCTTTGAAAAATATGTTCCATCTTAGGCAAGGGATAATTATATTTCTTGGAACTCCTATTTAGATTTCTGAAATCAACACAAAGTCTAATTTCACCATTATTTTTCCTGACAGAAACTAGATTAGCCACCCACTTAGAGAACCTCAAAGGTATGATGATCTTATAATCAAGCATATTTTTTACTTCCTTTTCCATAATAGGAAACACCATGGGGTTAATATGTCTTATTTTCTGCCTAAATGGTTTGGTACCATCTTTCAAAGGGATTTTTTGTTCAATGATGCTTGTATCATAAGTTTGTATGATCCAGATTTTATGAGTAGAACAAAATGAATACATATTATTAACAGGCTCTTAACACAAAATAACAGAGATACAATAAAACTGGTTTTCTATTCAATAACGAAATAATCTAAAACTGTAAAATGCAGTAGAAACAAGCTTGCAGGAATGGTGGTGGCTTATCTACGAGAAGAGATGTGACGGCAGTGCGCATTCGCAAGAAGAAGGTTACAATGAGGCTCTGAAGGCCTTTTTACAATAATCAAGAATGAAAAAAACCCTAGACATCAAAAAAACTAACCCTAGGAGATGAAGCGCCAAAGGTCATGTGGGCCTCGTTTGGGTAAGTTAGTACATCAACTTCCCGGGGTTGTAACTTTTGCATACGATCTCTATTTTAGGCATGTGATAGCATATTGGAAAGGTATCATCGAGGAGATTCATTTTGGGGGCTCAATCATGCCTTTGAATATCATTTAGGAGCTCAATACCGAAAAACCTTTATTTAGGCCCTTGAAATGGCCCCGAAAGTTAAAACTGCGAAAAATAGTAAATTGCCAAAAATGTCGGAAAACTGTTTTGAGCCAGTTGGAAAAGGTGGGTGGCCACTGATATCCATCTAGATAAATCCTCCCTCCTTAGAAAGAAATGGTCTCCATTGTGTTTAGTTCATCTATTAGATGAGAAAATTTCTGCTGAATTTGGCCTCGAGTGAGCCACTTGCCTTGGTGTAGGAGCTGCCCTGCTTTGACGACTCGATAAAGCTGGATCTTTTGTTGTCGATTGCTCCTGATATGTCTATCCACAATATAATCATTGGATTCCTGTTGTATGCAGTTGGGGTTGATCTCTGTTGGTGTTAGCTGTTCTGTTACTTCTGAGGTGTCCAATAATGGTGGGAAATAAGGGCGACGAAGATCCATGTTGAACACTGGGTGCAGGCCAAGGAAAGGAGGAATGTTGAGCTCAAAAGAATTATCCGCCATGGCCTTGGTGACAGTGTATGATCCATAATAGAGTGGGTGAAGCTTCCAATGGGGTCCTATAAGGCGTGCTTTCTTCAAGTGCAACCAAAATTTTTCGCCCACCTGAAACTTATGCAGCACCCGATGTTGATCATGGCATTGTTTGTACTTGTCATTGGACTTCTGTAGGATATCCTGAACCTGTTGGCAGATGTGATGGATTCGCTCAATGAAATGGGTGGCTTTGTCAGCTTCAGTTGGAGCATTTGTCAAACCAAAAGGCATGACCAACCATTCAAAAATTCCTTCTTTTGACTTGAAGCCAGTCTTCCATACATCTGTCTATTCTATCAGGAACTGATGGTAGCCAGACTTCAGATCAATCTTACTGAAGTATTTGGCCCCCGTGAGTTGATCAAGGAGGTCATCAATTTGGGGAATCGGGTACTGGTTTCTGACAGTGATTTTATTCAGAGCCCGGTAATCAATACAGAGTCACCAGGTTCCATCTTTCTTCTGTACCAGCACGATTGGTCTCCCACAAGGTGATGAGCTGGAGCAGATGTGCCCCTTGTGGAGCAGTTTATGGATCTGTCGCTTGATCTCCACATTCTCTAACAAAGAGTGACAATAGACTATCCCATTGGGCAGCAGTGCATCGAGGGTCAGATCGATGGGGTGCTTGACCTGGAAGTGCAGAGTTACCCCTGTAGGTGAGGAGAAGATATCTAAGTATTCTTCCATGACCTTATCTACTTGCTTCTGCTACGTGGAGAGGTCAATCGTAGAGACTCTGTATGTGGATAAGATCTTTCACTTATTTAGAGAGAAAATCACGAATAAGACAGACTTCCCCATGTGAGAGATGACCTTCTTGCATTACTTAGCAGAGATCAAGGAAATAGCACTAGGTGGGACTGCCTCGGGTATCCTGTAATATTTCCTGTTCAAAGTAATAATAACACTACAAGGCCTAGACTCATATATAGCATGACATTTCCATAAATAAGTTTGGCCCAAAAGAACATCACAAACTTCGAGAGGAGCAACATCACACAATACCTTGTCTTTTAAGGGCTTGAGTCCATGTGACAGTCAACACTGTTGGCTGATGCAGAGATCACTACCTTGGCGGAGCCATCCTATGGTGTAGGGTTGTAGGTACAACGTTGTTGGCAGGGCCAGCTGCTTGATGACCTCTGTTGAGATGAGGTTATTTTTTCTACCTCTGTGAACGATGAAGTGAAACGGGGTGCCTATTACCCACATCTGTGAATGGAAGAGGCACTCTCCTTCTTCTGGCTCGTTTGGTTCACCAGGATGGAGCTTGGAGGTAGCAACGGTGGCACTGGGTTCTGCGTCAATGATCTATCTTCCACTTTTTGGTTATGTCTTGGAGTCAGAATCTTCATCTGATTTAGAGGCTTTCACTTCAGCCACCAGCGACTGCTTTGAGTAGTAGTCAGCAGTGTTATACCAAGGGCTCTTATGGAAGTCACACCACTTCATGATATCTTTCTTTGTCTTTCTGGTGTCCTTCTTTGCTTGTGGCTTGTACTAGTTGTCTTGATACTATCCATCTTTTCTCTGTCCTTTGTTCAATGGGTTGGGGCCACCCTTTCCTGGATTTTGTTGTGAGGGGTTCCCAGGCCCAAATTGTTGCGTCTTTTGTTTGAGCTTCTGCTTGATTTTGACGGCATATCGGTAGGTCGCGCCCAAGGATGAGATGTCTAGAAATTCCATTTTGGTCTGGATGTATCTATGCAAAGCACCGTGAAACTTGATTACTAGATGTCGCTAAGAATCTTTGATACCCAACTTGGTACGCAAGGTATGGAAGATAATTGTGAAATCTGGCACAACTTGGTCTCTTTCTTGCCACAGTGTGGTCCATTTGGTATACAGGTCATCATAACTTCTGAAAGGGTACTATTGTTCCTTAATAACATCCCTGAAGGATTCCCAGGTAGGCGTGACTGAAAATAATGAGGTTTCCTCTGTTTCCTTTTGCTCACAGAAATATTCCCACAAATCTTCGACATGGGGAACAACTTTGAGGAGCGCAAAAGTGATCTTTTCTCTATTCGAAAATTTATGAATAGAAAAATACCCTTCTAGTATATTCAACCACTTGTCTATAGCATCTTCATCTATCTGACATTCAAATATAGGTGTATCAAAGTTTATTTGTACCTTTAAGTGGGTGGCGCCTTCGTTCGAAGAAGATGAGTCGTCTGTTGGTAGTCGCCGAAGGATTTGCATGAAACTATCCATCATCTAATTCGTTTGTTGCGTGAGGGATTCCTCAATCAATAGTTTGAAAGGATCTCCTGTCCCATCATCTTTATTTTCTCCTACCATCGGAGGTCGCTTGGGCATGCGAGAGCTTCTGTCCTCAAGAGAAATAAGCTCCAAACCCAACTCTTTTTACTTCGACCTCATTGGGGACATGCATTAAGATGACAACGAGCAGACCGCTCTGATACCACTGATCCAGATTTTATGAGAAGAATGAAATTAATAAAAATTATTAATAGGTTCTTAACACAAAATAACAGAGATACAGTAAAATTGGTTTTCTATTCAATAAAGAAATAAGATGAAACTGTAAAATGCAGCGAAAACAAGCTTGCTGGAATGGTGGCACCTTATCTCTGAGAAGAGATGTGATGGTCGTGCACATTCGCAAGAAGAAGGTTACAATGAGGCTATGAAGGCATTTTTAAAATAATAAAGAATGCCAAAAACCCTAGACATCCAAAAACCTAACCCTAGGAGATGAAGTGCCAAAAGTCATGTGGGCCCATTTGGGTAAGTTAGTACATCAACTTCCCGGGGTCGTAACTTTGGCATACGATCTCCGTTTTAGGTGTGTGATAGACCGTTGGAAAGGTATCATCGAGGAGATTCATTTTGGGGGCTCAATAATGCCTCTAGATATCATTGAGGAGCTCAATACCGAAAAACCTTCATTTAGGCCTTCAAAATGGCCCCAGAAGTTAAAACTGCTAAAAATAGTAAATTGCCAAAAATGTCAGAAAATTGTTTTGAGTCAGTTGGAAAAGGTGGGTGGCCACCGATATCCATATAGATAAATCCTCCCTCCTTTGGAAGCAATGGTATCCATTTCATTGATTTCCCCTATTAGATGAGGAAATTTCTACTGAATTTGGCCCCCGGTGAGCCACTTTCCTTGGTGCAGGAGCTGCCCTGCTTTGATGACTCGATAAAGCTGGATCCTTTGTTGTTTAGTGCCCTTGATCTGTCTATCCACAATATGATCATTGGATGCCTATTGTATGCAGTTGGGGTTGATCTTTGTTGGTGTCAGTTGTTATTCTACTTCTGAGGTGTCCAATAATGGTGGGAAATAAGGGCGAAGGAGATCCACGTTGAACACTAGGTGCAGGCCAAGAAAAGGAAGAATGTTGAGCTCAAAATCCTTATCCCCCATAGCCTTGGTGATAGTGTATGGTCCATAACGGAGTGGGAAAATCTTCCGATGGGGTCCTGTAAGCCGTTCTTTCTTCAAGTACACCCAAACTTTGTCGCCCATGTGAAACTTATGCATCACCCGATGTTGATCATGGCATTGTTTGTACTTGTTATTGGACTTCTGTAGGATATCCTGAACCTGTTGGCGGATGTGCTGAATCTACTCAATGAACTGGGTGGCTTTGTTAGTTTTAGTTGGAGCATTTGTCAAACCAAAGGGCATGATCAACCAGTCAAAAAGTCCTTCCTTTGACTTGAAGGTAGTCTTCCATACATCTGTCTGTTCTATCAGGACCTGGTGGTATTCAGACTTCAGATCAATCTTGTTGAAGTATTTGGGCCCCATGAGTTGATCAAGGAGGACATCGATTCAGGGAATCAGGTACCAGTTTCTGACAGTGATCTTATTCAGAGCCCAGTAATCAATACAGAGTCACCAGGTTCCATCTTTCTTCTGTACCAGCAAGATTGGGCTCCCACAAGGTGATGAGCTGGGGCGGATGTGCCCCTTGTGGATCAGTTCTTGGATCTGTCACTTGATCTCCTCATTCTCTAACAAAGAGCGATGATAGACTGGCCCATTGTGTAGCGGTGCGCCAGGGGTCAGATCGATGGGGTGCTTGACTTGGCAATGTAGAGGTATCCCTGTAGGTGAGGAGAAGATATATGAGTATTCTTCCACGACCTTATCTACTTGCTTCTACTATGTGGAGAGGTCAGCCGCATTGACCTTAGATGTGGCTATGATCTTTCACTTATTCTGAGAGTGAATCATGAAGAAGACAAAATTCCCCATCTGGGAGATGACCTTCCTGCATTTCTTAGTAGAGATCAAGGAAATAACACTAGGTGGGATTGCCTCAAGTATCCTATACAATTTCCTATTCAAAGTAATAATAACACTACAAGGCCTAGACTCATATACATCATGACGTTTCCATAAATAAGGTTGTCCCAAAAGAACATCACAAAATTTGAGAGGATCAACATCACACAATACCTCGTCTTTGAAGGGCTTGATTCCGTATGATAGTCGGCACCGTTGGCTGACGCAGAGATTGCTTCCTTGGTGGAGCCATCTAATGGTGTAGGGTTGAGGGTGCAGCATTGTTGGCTGGACGAGCCACTTGACAATGTCTTCTGAGATGATGTTCTTCTAGATACCGTTGTCAACGATGAAGTGCAGCAGGGTGCCTTTTACCCACATCTATGAATGGAAGAGGCACTCTCCTTCTTCTGGCTCATCTGCTTCACCAGGTTGGAGCTTGGTGGTAGCAATGGTGGCACTGGGTTCCACATCAATGATCCATCTTCTCCTTTGTGGTTCTGTCTTAGAGTCATAATCTGCATCTGATTTAGAGGCTTTCCCTTCGACCACCAGTGACTGCTTTGAGCGGCAGTCAGCAGTGTTATGCCAAGGGATTTTATGGAAGTCGCACCACTTCTCGGTGTCCTTCTTTGCTTATGGCTTGTACTGGTTGTCTAGATACTATCCATCTTTTCTCTATCCTTTGTTCGGTGAGTTGGGGCCACCCTTTCTTGGCTTTTGTTGTGAGGGGTTCCCAGGCCCAAATTGCCACGTCTTTTGTTTGAGCTTCTGCTCGATTTTGACGACATATCGGTAGGCCACGCCCAAGGATGAGATGTCCAGAAATTCCATTTTGGTCTGGATGTATCTATGCAGAGCACAACGATACTTGAGCACCATATGTCACTCTAACTCTTTGATACCCAACTTGGTGCGCAAGGTATGGAAGATATTTGTGAAATATGGCACTACTTGGTCTCTTTCTTGCCGCAGTGTGGTCCATTTGGTATATAGGTCATCATAAATTTTGACAGGGTAGTATTGCTCCTTAATAACATCCCTGAAGGATTCCCAGGTGGTTGTGACTTAAAATAATGAGGTTTCCTCTGTTTCCTTTTTCTCACAGAAAGTTTCCCACCAATATTTGACATGGGGAACGACTTTGAGGAGCGCAAAAGTAATCTTTTCTCTATTCGAAAATTTATGAACAAAAAAAAACCCTTCTAGTAGATTCAACCACTTTTCTACAGCATCTGTGTCTATCAAACCTTCAAATATAGCAATATAAAAGTTTATTTGTACCTTGAAGGGGGTGGTGCCTCCATTTGAAGAAGATGCATCACCTGCTGGTAGTCGTCGAAGGATTTCCGTGAAACTGTCCATCATCTCGTTCCTCTATTGCATGAGGGCTTCCTCAATAAACATTTTGAAAGGATCACCTATCCTATAATATTTATTTTCTTCTGCCATGGGAGTTCAGTTGGGCATACGAGAGCTTCTGTCCTAAAGAGAAACAAGCTCGAGACCCAACTCTTTGTACTCCGACCTCGTTGGGGACATGCATTAAGACGACAAGGAGCAGACTGCTCTGATACCACTGATCCAGATTTTATGTGCAGAACAAAATGAATACAGATTATTAATAGGTTCTTAACAAAAAATAACAGAGATACAGTAAAATTGGTTTTCTATTCAATAACGAAATAAGTTGAAACTGTAAAATGCAGCGGAAACAAGCTTGTTGGAATGGTGGCGGCTTATCTCTGAGAAGAGATCTAATGGCAATGCACATTCGCAAGAAGAAGGTTACAATGAGGCTCTGAAGGCCTTTTTACAATAATCAAGAATTCCAAAAAAACTAGACATCCAAAAACCTAATGCTAGGAGATGAAGCGCCAAAAGTCATGTGGGCCATGTTTGGGTAAGTTAGTACATCAACTTCCAGGGGTTGTAACTTTTGCATACGATCTCCGTTTTAGGTGTGTGATAGCCCGTTGGAAAGGTATCATCGAGGAGATTCACTTTGGGGGTTCAATCATGCCTACACCTATATTTTAGGATATTGATACCGAAAAACCTTCATTTAGGCCCTCAAAATGGCCCTGGAAGTTAAAACTGCTAAAAATAGTAAATTGCCAAAAATGTCAGAAAACTGTTTTGAGACAGTCAGAAAAGGTGGGTGGCCACTGATATCCATATGGATCAATCCTCCCTCCTTAGGAAGCAATGGTCTCCATTTCATTGAGGTCCCCCATTAGATGAGGAAATTTCTGTTGAATTTGGCCCTGGGTGAGCCACTTGCCTTGGTGTAGGAGCCACCCTGCTTTGATGACTCGATAAAGATGGATCCTTTGTTGTTGAGTGCCCTTGATCTGTCTGTCCACAATTTGATCATTAGATGCATGTTGTATGCATTCAGGGTTGAGCTCTATTGGTCTAATTTGTTCTGCTAGTTCTGAGGTGTCCAATAATGGTGGGAAATAAGGGCGAAGGAGATCCACGTTGAACACTGGGTGAAGGCTAAGGAAAGGAGGAATGTTGAGCTCAAAAGAATTATCCCCCATAACATTGGTGATAGTGTATGGTCCATAATGGAGTTGGTGAAGCTTTTGATGGGGTCCTGTAAGGCGTTCTTTCTGCAAGTGAAACCAAACTTTGTCTCCCACCTGAAACTTATGCGGCACCCAATGTTGATCATGGCGTTGTTTGTACTTGTCATTGGACTTCTGTAGGATATCCTAAACCTATTGGCAGATGTGTTGGATCCACTCAATGAACCGGGTGGCTTTGTCAACTTCATTTGGAGCATTTTTCAAACCAAAGGGTGTGACCAACCATTCAAAAAGTCCTTCCTTTGACTTGAAGGTAGTCTTCCATACATCTGTTTGTTCTATTGGGACATGGTGGTAGCCAGACGTCAAATCAATCTTACTCAAGTATTTGGCCCCTGTGAGTTGATCAAGGAGGTCATAGATTCAGGGAATCGGGTACCAGTTTTTTAAACTGATTTTATTCAGAGCCCAGTGATCAATATAGAGTCGCCAAGTTCCATCTTTCTTCTGTACCAACATGATTGGGCTTCTGCAAGGTGATGAGCTGGGGTGAATGTGCCCCTTGTGGAGAAATTCTTGGATCTGTAGCTTGATCTCCTTATTCTCTAACAAAGAGCGATGATAGACTGGCCCATTGGGCAATGGTGTGCCAGGGGTCAGATCGATGGGGTGCTTGACTTGGCAGTGCAGAGGTACCCCTCTAGGTGAGGAGAAGATATCCTAGTATTCTTCCATGACCTTATCTACTTGCTTCTACTACGTGGAGAGGTCGGCCGCAGAGACCCTGGATGTGGCTGTGATATTTCTCTTATTCTAAGAGTGAATCACGAAGAAGACAAACTTCCCCATCTAAGAGATGACCTTCCTGCATTGCTTAGCAGAGATCAAGGAAATAACACTAGGTGGGACTGCCTCGGGTATCCTGTACAATTTCCTATTCAAAGTANTCCTAGTATTCTTCCATGACCTTATCTACTTGCTTCTACTACGTGGAGAGGTCGGCCGCAGAGACCCTGGATGTGGCTGTGATATTTCTCTTATTCTAAGAGTGAATCACGAAGAAGAAAAACTTCCCCATCTAAGAGATGACCTTCCTGCATTGCTTAGCAGAGATCAAGGAAATAACACTAGGTGGGACTGCCTCGGGTATCCTGTACAATTTCCTATTCAAAGTAATAATAACACTACGAGGCCTAGACTCATATATAGCATGAAATTTCCATAAATAAGGTTGGCCCAAAAGAACATCAAAAACTTCGAGAGGAGCAACACCACACAATAACTTGTCTTTGAAGGGCTTGATTTCGTACGACAGTCGACACTGTTGCCTGACACGGAAATCGCTTCCTTGGCGGAGCCATCCAATGGTGTAGGGTTGTGGGTGCAACGTTGTTGGCGGGGTCAGCCACTTAATGACCTCTACTAGGATGAGGTTCTTCTGGCTACCGTTGTAAACAAAGAAGTCCAGCGGGGTGCCTTTTACCCACATCTGTGAATGGAAAAGGCACTCTCCTTCTTCTGGCTCATCTGGGTCACTAGGCTAGAGCTTGGTGGTAGCAACAGTGGCACTAGGTTCCGCATCAATGATCTGTCTTCCTCTGCTTTGAGTGGTAGTTAGCAGTGTTCTTTTGGCTACCACTGTCAACGATGAAGTGCAGCAGGGTGCCTTTTACCCACATCTATGAATGGAAGAGGTGCCCTCCTTCTTTTGTCTCATCTGGTTCACCAGGCTGGAGCTTGGTGGTAGCAACGGTGGCACTGGGTTACACATCAATGATTCACCTTCCCCTTTTTGGTTCTGTCTCGGAGCCAGAATTTGCATCTAATTCAGAGGCTTTCACTTTGGCCACCAGCGACTTCTTTGAGCGGCAGTCAACAGTGTTATGCCAAGGGCTCTTATGGAAGTCGCACCACTTCCTAGTATATTTCTTTGTCTTTACGGTGTCCTTCTTTGCTTGTGGCTTGTATTGGTTGTCCTGATATTGTCCATATTTTCTCTTTCCTTTGTTCTAGGGGTTGGGGCCACCCTTTCCCGGCTTTTGTTGTGAGGGGTTCCCAGGCCCAAATTGCCGTGTCTTTTGTTTGAGATTCTGCTCGATTTTGACAGCATATCGGTAGGTCACGCCAAAGGATGAGATGTCCATAAATTCCATTTTGGTCTGTATGTATCTATGCAAAGCACCGCAATACTTGAGCACTAGATTTCGCTTCGAATATTTGATACCCAACCTGGTGCATAAGGTATGGAATATATTTCTTAAATCTGGCACTGCTTGGTCTCTTTCTTGCCGCAGTGTGGTCCATTTGTTATATAGGTCGTCATAACTTCCCCCAGGGTAGTATTGTTCCTTAATAGCATCTCTGAAGGATTCCCAGGTGGTCGTGACTGAAAATAGTGAGGTTTCCTATGTTTCCTTTTGCTCACAGAAAGTTTCCCACCAATCTTTGACATGGGGAAGGGCTTTGAGGAGCGCAAAAGTAATCTTTTCTCTTTTCAGAAATTCATGAACTGAAAAATACCCTTCTAGTAGATTCAACCACTTGTCTACAACATCTGCATCTATCTGACCTTCAAATATAGGAATATCAAAGTTTATTTGTACCTTGAAGGGGGCGGTGCCTTCGTTCGAAGAAGATGCGTTGCCTGTTGGTAGTCACCGAAGGATTTGCGTGAAACTATCCATCATCTCATTCCTCTGTTGCATGAGGGATTCCTCAATCAACAGTTTGAAAGGATCTCCTATCCCATATTCTTTATTTTCTCCAGCCATGGGAGGTCCCGTGGGCGTGCGAGAGCTTTTGTCCTCAATAGAAACAAGCTCGAGACCCAACTCTTTGTACTCCGACCTCGTTGGGGACATGCATTAAGACAATAAGGAGCAAACCGCTCTGATACCACTGATCCAGATTTTATGAGCAGAACGAAATTCATACAGATTATTAACAGGTGCTTTACACAAAATAACAGAGATACAGTAAAAGTGGTTTTCTATTCAATAGCAAAATAAGCTAAAACTGTAAAAGGCAGTGGCAACAAGCTTGTTGGAATGGTGGCGGCTTATCTCTTAGAAGCGATGTGACGGCAGCGTGCATTCACAATAAGAAGGTTAAAATAAGGCTTTGAAGGCCTTTTTACAATAAGAAAGAATGCCAAAAACCCTAGACATCCAAAAACCTAACCCTAGGAGATGAAGCGCAAAAAGTCATGTGGGCCCCGTTTGGGTAAGTTAGTACATCAACTTCTCGGGGTCGTAAATTTTGCATACGATCTCCATTTTAGGCATGTGACAGCCCATTGGAAAGGTATCATCGAGTCGATTAATTTTGAGGTCTCAATTATTCCTTCAACTATCATTTAGGAGCTCTATACCAAAAAACCTTCATTTAGGCCCTCAAAATGGCCCCGGAAGTTAAAACTGCTAAAAATAATAAATTGCCAAAAATGTCAGAAAACTGTTTTGAGCCAATTGGAAAATCTGGGTGGCCACCGATATCCATGTGGATCAATCCTCCCTCCTTAGGCAGCAATGGTCTCCATTGCATTGAGGTCCCCCATTAGATGAGGAAATTTTTGTTGAATTTTGCCCCGGGTGAGCCACTTGCCTTGGTGCAGGAGCTGCCCTACTTTGACAACTCGATAAAGCTGGATCCTTTGTTTTCGAGTGCCCTTGATTTGTCTGTCCACAATATGATCATTGGATTCCTATTGTATGTATTCGGAGTTGAGCTATGTTTGTGTCTGCTATTATGCTACTTCTGAGGTGTCTAATAATGGTGGGAAATAAGAGCGAAGGAAATCCACGTAGAACACTGGGTGTAGGCCAAGGAAAGGAGGAATGTTGAGCTCAAAAGCATTATCCCCCATGGCCTTGTTGATAGTGTACAGTCCATAACAGAGTGGGCGAAGCTTCCGATTTGGTCTTGTAAGGCGTTCTTCCTGTAAGTGCAATCAAACTTTGTCGCCCACTTGAAACTTATGCGACACGCGATGTTGATCATGCCGTTGTTTGTACTTGTCATTGGACTTCTATAGGATATCCTGAACCTATTGGTGGATGTGCTAGATCTGCTCAATGAACCGGGTGGCTTTGTCAGCTTCAGTTGGAGCATTTTTCAAACCAAAGGGCATGACCAGCCATTCAAAAAGTTCTTCCTTTGACTTGAAGGCAGTCTTCCATACATCTGTCTGTTCTATTGGGACCTGGTGGTAGCCAGAATTTAGATCAATCTTACTCAAGTATTTATCCCCGTGAGTTGATCAAGGAGGTCATTGATTCAGGGAATTGGGTAGCGGTTTCTAATAGTGATTTTTTTCAGAGCCCGATAATCAATACAGAGTTGCCAGGTTCCATCCTTCTTCTGTACCAACACAATTGGGCTCCCGCAAGGTGATGAGTTGGGGAAGATGTGCCCCTTGTGGAGTAGTTCTTGGATCTATCACTTGATCTTCTCATTCTCTAACAAAGAGAGATGATAGACTGGCCCATTAGGCAACGATGCGCCGGGGGTCAGATCGATGGGGTGCTTGACCTGGCAGTGCAAAGGTACCACTGTAGGTGAGGAGAAGTTATCCGAGTATTCTTCCACGACCTTATCTACTTGCTTCTGCTGTGTGGAGAGGTCAGCCGCAGAGACCTTGGATGTGGCTGTGATCTTTCACTTATTTTGAGAGAGAATCATGAAGAAGACAAACTTACCTGTCTGAGAGATTACCTTCCTACATTTCTTAGCAGAGATCAAGGAAATATCACTATGTGGGACTGTCGCGGGTATACTGTACAATTTCCTGTTCAAAGTAATAATAACACTACGAGGCCTAGACTCATATAAAGCATGGAGTTTCCATAAATAAGGTTGGCCCAAAGGAACATCACAAACTTCGAGAGGAGTAACATCACACAATACCTCGTCCTTGAAGGGCTTGATTCCGTATGACAGTCGGCACTGTTTGCTGACACGGAGATCGCTTCCTTAGCGGAGCCATCCAATGGTGTAGGGTTGTGGGTGCAACATTGTTGGCAGGGCTAGTTACTTGATGACCTCTGCTGAGATGAGGCTCTTCTGGCTACTGATGTCAATGATGAAGTGCAGTGGGATGCCTTTTACCCACATCTGTGAATGAAAGAGGTGCTCTCCTTCTTCTGGATCATTTGGTTCACCAAGTTGGAGCTTGGTGGTAGCAACGGTGGCACTGGGTTCCACGTCAATGATCTATATTCCCCTTTCTGGTTCTATCTTGAAGTCAGAATCTGCATCTTATTCATAGGATTTCACTTCAGCCACCAAGGACTGCTTTGAGTGGTAGTCAGCAGTGTTATGCCAAGGGCTCTTATGGAAGTCGCACCACTTCCCGGTATCTTTCTTTGTCTTTCCGGTGTCCTTCTTTGCTTATGGCTTTTACTGGTTGTCTTGATACTGTCCATATTTGCTCTTTCCTTTTCGCGGTGGGTTGGGGCCACCCTTTCTTGGATTTTGTTGTGAGGGGTTTCAAGGCCCAAATTACCGCATCTTTTGTTTGAGCTTCTTCTCGATTTTGATGGCATATCGGTAGTCTGCGCCCAAGGATGAGATGTCCAGAAATTCCATTTCAGTATCGATGTATCTATGTAGAGCACCATGATACTTGAGCACTAGATTTTGCTCTGAATATTTGATACCCAACTTGGTTTGCAAGGTATGGAAGATATTTGTGAAATCTGGCACTGCTTGGTCTCCTTCTTGCTATAGTTTGGTCCATTTGGTATACAGGTCGTCATAACTTCTGAAAGGGTAGTATTGTTCCTGAATAGCATCCCTGAAGGATTCTCAGGTCGCGGTGACTGAAAATAATGAGGTTTCCTTTATTTCCTTTTGCTCACGGAAATTTTCCCACCAATCTTTGACATGGGGAACGACTTTGAGGAGCGCAAAAGTAATCTTTTCTCTATTTGAAAATTTATGAACAGAAAAATACCCTTCTAGTAGATTCAACCACTTGTCTACATCATCTATGTTTATCTGACCTTCAAATATAGGAATATCAAAGTTTATTTGTACCTTGAAGGGGGCGGCGCCTCCATTCGAATAAGATGCATCGCCTGTTGGTAGTCGCTGAAGGATTTGCCCGAAACTATCCATCATCTCATTCCTCTATTGCATGAGGGCTTCCTCAATCAATAGTTTGAAAGGATCTCATGTCCCATCATATTTCTTTTCTCCTGTCATGGGAGGTCACTTGGGCGTGTGAGAGCTTTTGTCCTCAAGAGAAACAAGCTCGAGACCCAACTCTTTGTACTCCAACTGCTCTGATACCATTGATCAGGATTTTCTGAGCAGAAGGAAATGAATACAGATTATTAACAGGTTCTTAACACAAAATAACAAATATACAGTCAAACTATTTTTCTATTCAATAACGAAATAAGCTGAAACTGTAAAATGCAGCGCAAACAAGCTTGCTGGAATGGTGGCGTCTTATCTCTAAGAAGAGATGTGACGACAACGCACATTCGCAAGAAGAATATTACAATGAGGCTTTGAAGGCCATTTTACAATAGGCAAGAATGCCAAAAACCCTAGACATCCAAAAACCTAACCCTAGAAGATGAAGCACCAAAAGTCATGTGGGCCGCGTTTGGGTAAGTTAGTACATCAACTTCTTGGGGTCGTAACTTTTGCATATGATCTTCGTTTTAGGCGTGTGATAGCCCGTCGGAAAGGTATCATCAAGGAGATTCACTTTAGTGGATCAATAATGCATTTGGTTATCTTTGAGGTGATCTATAGCAAAAAAATTCATTTAGGCCCTCAAAATTGTCCCGAAAATTAAAATTGCTAAAAATAGTAAATTGCCAAAAATGTCAGAAAATTGTTTTGATCCAGTTGGAAAAGGTGGGTGGCCACCAATATCCATTTGGATCAATCCTCCCTCCTTAGGAAGCAATGGTCTCCATGGCTTTGAGTTCCCCCATTAGATGAGGAAATTTCTGCTGAATTTGGCCCTGGGTGAGCCACTTGCCTTGGTGGAGGAGCTGCCCTGCTTTGACGACTCGATAAAGATGGATCCTTTGTTGTCGAGTGCCCTTGATCTGTCTATCCATAATATGATCATTGGATTTCTGTTGTATGTAGTCGGGGTTAGGCTCTTTTGGTGTCATTTGTTCTGCTACTTCTGAGGTGTCCAATAATGTTGGGAAATAAGGGCGAAGGAGATCCACATTGAACACTAGGTGCAGGCCAAGGAAAGGAGGAATGTTGAGATCCAAAGCATTATCCCCCACGGCCTTGGTGATAGTGTACGGTCCATAATGGAGTGGGAGAAGCTTCCGATGGGGTCCTGTAAGGTGTTCTTTCTGCAAGTGCAACCAAACTTTTCCGCCCACCTGAAACTTATGCGACACTCGATGTTGATCATGTCGTTGTTTGTACTTGTCATTGGACTTCTGTATGATATCCTGAACCTATTGGCAGATGTGTTGGATCTGCTCAATGAACTGGGTGGCTTTGTCAGCTTCAGTTGAAGCATTTGTCAAACCAAAGGGAATGACCAACCATTCAAAAATTCTTTCCTTTGACTTGAAGGAAGTCTTCCATACTTCTGTCTATTCTATCAAGACCCGGTGATAGCTAGAGTTAAGATCAATCTTACTCAAGTATTTGGCCCCCGTGAGTTGATCAAGGAGGTCATCGATTCAGGGAATCGAGTATCGGCTTCTGACAATGATTTTATTTAGAGCCTGTTAATCAATATAGAGTCTCCAAGTTCCATATTTCTTCTGTACCAGCATGATTAGGCTCCCACAAGGTGATGAGCTGGGGCAGATGTACCCCTTGTGGAGCAGTTCTTGGATCTGTCACTTGATCACCTCATTCTATAACAAACAATGATGATAGACTGACCCATTGGGCAGTGGTGCACCGGGGGTCAGATCGATGGGGTGCTTCACCTAGCAGTGTAGAGGTACCCCTATAGGTGAGGAGAAGATATCCGAGTATTCTTCCACGACCTTATCTACTTGCTTCTGATGTGTGGAGAGGTTGACTGCAGACACCCTGGATTTGCTGTGATCTTTCTCTTATTCTGAGAGTGAATCACGAAGAAGACAAACTTCCCCATATGAGAGATGACCTTCCTGCATTGCTTAGCAGAGATCAAGGAAATAGCACTAGGTGGGATTGCCTCGGGTATCCTGTACAATTTCGTGTTCAAAGTAATAATAACACTACAAGGCCTAGACTCATATACAACATGACATTTTCATAAATAAGGTTGGCCCAAAAGAACATCACAAACTTCGAGAGGAGCAACATCACACAATACCTTGTCTTTGAAGGGCTTGATTTTGTACGACAGTCAGCACTGTTGGCTGACGCAGAGATCGCTCCCTTGGAGGAGCCATCCAATGGTGTAGGGTTGTGGGTGTGGCATTGTTGGCAGGGCCAGCCGCTTGATGACCTCTACTAAGATGAGGTTCTTCTAGCTACCACTGTCAATGATGAAGTGCACTGGGGTGCCTTTTACCCACATCTATGAATGGAAGAGGTTCTCTCCTTCTTCTGGCTCATCTGGTTCACCAGGCTGGAGCTTGGTGGTAGCAATGGTGGCACTGGGTTCTGTGTCAATGATTTGTCTTCCCGTTTATGGTTCTGTCTCAGAGTTAGAATATGCATCTGATTCAGAGGCTTTTACGTCGGCCACCAGCGATTGCTTTGAGCAGCAGTCAGATGTGTTATGTCAAGGACTCTTATGAAAGTCGCACCACTTCCTGGTATCTTTTTTTTTCTTTCTGTGTCCTTCTTTTCTTGTGGCTGGTACTGGTTTTCCTGATACTTTCCATCTTTGCTCTGTCCTTTGTTCAGTGGGTTGGGGCCACCCTTTCCTAGATTTTGTTGTGAGGGGTTCCCAGGCCCAAATTGTTGCGTCTTTTGTTTGAGCTTCTTCTTGATTTTGACGCCATATCGGTAGGCCGCGCCCAAGGATGAGATGTCCAGAAATTCCATTTCGGTCTGGATGTATCTATGTAAAGCACCGCAATACTTGAGCACTAGATGTCTCTCTAAATCTTTTATACCCAACTTGGTGTGCAAGGTATGGAAGATATTTGTGAAATCTGGCACTGCTTGGTCTCTTTCTTGCCACAGTGTGGTCCATTTGGTATACAAGTCATCATAAATTTCGACAGGGTAGTATTGTTCCTTAATAACATCCCTTAAGGTTTCCCAGGTGGTCGTGACTGAAAATAATAAGGTTTCCTCTGTTTTCTTTTGCTCACAGAAAGTTTCCCACCAATCTTTGACATGGGGAACGACTTTGAGGAGCGCAAAAGTAATATTTTTTCTATTCAAAAATTTATGAACAGAAAAATACCCTTCTAGTAGATTCAACCACTTCTCTACAGCATATGCATCTATCTGACCTTCAAATATAGGAGTATCAATGTTTATTTGTACCTTGAAGGGGCCGGCGCCTCCATTCGAAGAAGATGTGTCACTTGCTGATAGTTTCTGAAGGATTTGTGCGAAACTATCCATCATCTAGTTCGTCTATTGCGTGAGGGCTTCCTCAATCAACAGATTGAAAGGATATCCTATCCCGTCATCTTTCTTTTCTCCTGCCATGGGAGGTCGCTTGGGCGTGCAATAGCTTCTTTCCTCAAGAGAAACAAGCTCAACCGATATCCATCTGGATCAATCCTCCCTCCTTATTAAGCAATGGTCTCCATTGCGTTGAGGTCCCCCATTAGATGAGGAAATTTCTATTGAATTTGTCCCCGAGTGAGCCACTTTCATTGGTGCAGGATCTGCCCTGCTTTGACAACTCGATAAATCTGGATCCTTTGTTGTCGAGTGCCCTTTATATGTCTGTCCACAATTTGATCATTGGATGCTTGTTGTATGCAGTCGGCTCTGTTGGTGGCAGTTGTTCTGCTACTTCTAAGGTGTCCAATAATGGTGGGAAATAAGGGTGAAGGAGATCCACGTTGAACACTAGGTGTAGGCTAAGGAAAGGAGGAATGTTGAGCTCAAAAGAATTATCCCCCATGACCTTGGTGATAGTGTATGGTCCATAATGGAGTGGTCAAAGCTTCCGATGGGGTCCTATAAGGCATTCTTTCTGGAAGTGAAACCAAACTTTTTCTCCCACCTGAAACTTATTCGGCACCCGATGTTGATCATGGTGTTGTTTGTACTTGTCATTGGACTTTTTTAGGATATCCTGAACCTATTGGCGAATGTGCTAGATCCACTCAATGAACCGGGTGGCTTTGTAAGCTTCAGTTGGAGCATTTATCAAACCAAAGGGCATGAGAAACCATTCAAAGAGTCCTTCCTTTGACTTGAAGGCAGTCTTCCATACATCTATTTTTTCTATCGGGACCTGGTGGTAGCTAGACTTCAGATCAATCTTACTGAAGTATTTTCCCCCATGAGTTGATCAAGGAGGTCATCGATTTGGGGAATCGGGTATCGGTTTCTAACATTGATTTTATTCAGAGCCCGGTAATCAATACAGAGTCGCCAGGTTCCATATTTCTTCTGTACCAGCACGATTGGGCTCCCGCAAGGTGATCAGCTAGGCCGGATGTGCCCCTTGTGGAGCAGTTCTTGGATCTGTCGCTTGATCTCCTCATTCTCTAACAAAGAGCAACGATAGAATGGACCATTGGGCAACGGTGCATCGAGGATTAGATCGATGGGGTGCTTGACCTGGAAGTGCAGAGGTACCCCTATAGGTGAGGAGAAGATATCCGAGTATTTTTCCACGACCTCATCTACTTGCTTCTGCTATGTGGAGAGGTCAGATGTAGAGACCCTGTATGTGGCTGCAATCTTTCACTTATTCTAAGAGAGAATCACGAAGAAGACAAACTTCCCTGTCTAAGAGATGACCTTCCTGCATTGCTTAGCATACATCAAGGAAATAGCACTAGGTGGGACTGCCTCGGGTATCCTGTACAATTTCCTGTTCAAAGTAATAATAACACTACGAGGCCTGGACTCATATACAACATGACATTTCCATAAATAAGGTTGTCCCAAAATAACATCACAAACTTCGAGAGGAGCAACATCACACAATACCTTGTCTTTGAAGGGCTTGATTCCATACCACAGTCGACACTGTTGGCTGATGCGGAGATCGCTTCCTTGGCAGAGCCATCCAATGGTGTAGGGTTGTGGCTGCGGCATTGTTGGAAGGGCCGGCCACATGACAACCTCAACTGAGATGAGGTTCTTCTCTCTACCACTTTCAACAATGAAGTGGAGCGGGGTGCCTTTTACCCACATCTGTGAATGGAATAGGCGCTCTCCTTCTTCTGGCTCATCTAGTTCACCAAGATGGAGCTTGGTGGTAGAAATGGTGGCACTGGGTTCTGTGTCAATGATCCATCTTCCCCTTTCTGGTTCTGTCTTGGAGTCAGAATCTACATCTGATTCAGAGGCTTTCACTTCGGCCACCAGAGAATGCTTTGAGCGGCAGTCAGTAATGTTATGCCAAGGGATCTAATGGAAGTCGCACCACTTCCCAATATCTTTCTTTGTCTTTCCAGTGTCCTTCTTTGCTTGTGGCTTGTCCTGGTTGTCCTAATACTTTCCATCTTAGCTCTGTCCTTTTTTCGATGGGTTGGGGCCACCTTTTCCTGTATTTTGTTGTGAGGGTCTCCCAGGCCCAAATTGTCGCGTCTTTTCTTTGACCTTTTGCTCGATTTTGATGGCATATCAGTAGGCCATGCCCAAGGATGAGATGTCCAGAAATTCCATTTCGGTCTGGATGTATCTATGTAGAGCACCACCATACTTGAGCACCATATGTCGCTCTGAATATTTTATACCCAAGTTGGTGCGCAAGGTATGGAAGATATTTGTGAAATCTGGCACTACTTGGTCTCTTTCTTGCCGCAGTGTGGTCCATTTGGTATACAGGTCGTCATAACTTTCGACAGGGTAGTATTGTTCCTTAATAGCATCTGTAAAGGATTCCCAGGTGGCCATGACTGAAAATAATGAAGTTTCATCTATTTCCTTTTGCTCACAGAAAGTTTCCCGCCAATCTTTGACATGGGGAATGGCTTTGAGGAGCGCAAAAGTAATCTTTTCTCTATTCGAAAATTTATGAATAGAAAAATACCCTTCTAGTATATTAAACCACTTGTCTACAACATCTACGTCTGTATGAACTTCAAATATAGGAATATCAAATTTTATTTGTACCTTGAAGGGGGCGGCGCCTCCGTTCAAAGAAGATGCGTTGCCTGTTGGTAGTCACCGAAGGATTTGTGCGAAACTATCCATCATCTCGTTCCTCTGTTGCATGAGGGCTTCCTCAATCAACAGTTTGAAAGGATCTCCTGTCCTATCAACTTTATTTTCTCCTTCCATTGAAGGTCGCTTGGGTGTGCGAGAGCTTCTATCCTCAAGAGAAACAAGCTCGAGACCCAACTCTTTGTACTCCGACCTCGTTGGGGACATGCATTAAGACAAGAAGGAGAACACCACTTTGATACCACTGATCTAGATTTTATGAGAAGAAAGAAATGAATAGATATTATTAACAGGTTCTTAACACAAAATAACAGAGATACAGTAAAACTGGTTTTCTATTCAATAACAAAATAAGCTGAAACTGTAAAATGCAGTGGAAACAAGCTTGTTGCAATGGTGGCGGCTTATCTCTAAGAAGAGATGTGACAGCAATGCACATTCACAAGAAGAAGGTTACAATGATGCTTTGAAGGCATTTTTATAATAATAAATAATTCCAAAAAACCTAGACATCCAAAAACCGAACCCTAGGAGATGAAGCGCCAAATCTCATGTGGGCCCCGTTTGGGTAAGTTAGTACATCAACTGCCCAGGGTCGTAACTTTTGCATATGATCTCCGTTTTAGGCGTTTGATAGCCCGTTGGAAAGGTATCATTGAGGAGATTCATTTTTGGGGATCAATCGTGCCTTTGGATATCATTGAGGAGCTCGATACCGAAAAACCTTCATTTAGGTCCTCAAAATGGCCCCGAAAGTTAAAACTGCTAAAATTAGTAAATTGCCAAAAATGTCAGAAAATTGTTTTGAGCCAATTAGAAAATGTGGGTGGCCACTGATATCCATATGGATCAATCCTCCCTCCTTAGTAAGCAATGGTCTCCATTGCGTGGAGGTCCCCCATTAGATGAGTAAATTTCTACTGAATTTGGCCCCGGGTGAGCTACTTGCCTTGGTGCAAGAGCTGCCCTTCTTTGATGACAAAATAAAGCTGGATCCTTTGTTGTCGAGTGCCCTTGATCTGTCTATCCACAATATGATCATTGGATGTCTGTTGTATGTAGTTAGGGTTGAGCTCTGTTGGTGTCAGTTGTTCTGCTACCTCTGAGGTGTCCAATAATGCTGGGAAATAAGGGCGAAGGAGATCCACGTTGAACACTGGGTGCAGGCCAAGGAAAGGAGGAATGTTGAGCTCAAAAGAATTATCCCCGATGGCCTTAGTGATAGTGTATGATCCATAACAGAGTGGGAAAAACTTCCGATGGGGTCCTGTAAGGCGTTCTTTCTACAAATGCAACCAAACTTTGTCGCCCGCCTGAAACTTATGCGGCACTTGATGTTGATCATGGTATTGTTTGTACTCGTCATTGGACTTCTGTAGGATATCCTAAACCTATTGGTAGATGTGCTGGATCTACTCAATGAAATGGGTGGCTTTGTTAGCTTCAGTTGGAGCATTTGTCAAACCAAAGGGCATGACCAATCATTCAAAAATTCCTTCCTTTGACTTGAAGGCAGTCTTCCATACATCTGTCTGTTCTATCAGGACCTGGTGGTAGACAGACTTCAAATCAATATTACTGAAGTATTTGGCCCCCATGAGTTGATCAAGGAGGCCATCGATTCGAGGAATCGAGTACCAGTTTCTGACAGTGATTTTATTTAGAGCTTGGGAATAAATACAGAGTTGCCAGGTTCCATCTTTCTTCTGTACCAACACGATTGGGCTCTTGCAAGGTGATGAGCTGGCATGGATGTTCCCCTTGTGGAGTATTTCTTGGATCTATCACTTGATGTCCTCATTCTCTAACAAAGAGCAATGATAGACTGTCCCATCGGGAAGTGGTGCGCTGGGGGTCATATCAATGGGGTGTTTGACTTGGCAGTGCAGAGGTACCGCTGTAAGTGAGGAGAAGATATCCGAGTATTCTTCCATGACCTTATCTACTTGCTTTTGCTGTGTGGAGAGGTTGGCCGTAGAGACCCTGGATGTGGTCATGATCTTTCTCTATTTCTGAAAGAGAATCATGAAGAATACAAACTTCCTCATCTGAGAGATGACCTTCCTTCATTTCTTAGCAGAGAATAAGGAAATAGCACTAGGTGGGATTGCCTCAGGTTTCCTGTACAATTTCCTGTTCAAAGTAATAATAACACTATGAGGCCTAGACTCATATACATCATGACGTTTCAATAAATAAGGTTGGCCCAAAAGAACATCAAAAAATTCAAGAGGAGCAACATCACACAATACCTCATCTTTGAAGGGCTTGATTCCATACGACAGTCAGCACTGTTGGCTGACACGGAGATTGCTTCCTTGGTGGAGCCATCCAATGTTGTAGGGTTATGGGTGCGGCATTGTTGGCAAGGCTAGTCGCTTGACGACCTTTACTGAGATGAGGTTCTTCTCGCTACCGCTGTCAACGATGAAGTGCCGCAGGGTGCCTTTTACCCACATCTGTGAATGGAAGAGGTGCTCTCCTTCTTCTGGCTCATCTGGATCACCAAGCTGGAGCTTGGTGGTAGCAATGGTGGCACTGGGTTCCACATCAATGATCCATCCTCCCCTTTCTAATTCTGTCTCGGAGTCAGAATCTGCATCTTATTCATAGGCTTTCAGTTCGGCCACCAGTGATTGCTTTGAGCAGCAGTGAGCAGTGTTATGCCAAGGGCTCTTATGGAAGTCGCACCACTTCCCGGTATCTTTCTTTGTCTTTTCGATGTCCTTCTTTGCTTGTGGCTTGCACTAGTTGTCCTGATACTGTCCATATTTTCTCTGTCCTTTTTTCGGTGGGTTGGGGCCACCCTTTCCTGGCTTTTTCTGCGAGGGATTCCCACTCCCAAATTATCGTGTCTTTTGTTTGAGATTCTGCTCGATTTTGACGGCATATCGGTAGGCCGTGCCCAAGGACGAGACGTCCAAAAATTCAATTTTGGTCTAGTTGTATCTATGCAAAGCACCATGATACTTGAGCACCAAATGTCACTTTGAATCTTTGATACCCAACTTGGTGCGCAAGGTATGGAAGATATTTGTGAAATCTGGCACTGCTTGGTCTCTTTCTTGCTGCAATGTGGTCCATTTGCTATACAGATCGTCATAACTTCCGACAGGGTAGTATTGTTCCTTAATAGCATCCATGAAGGATTCCCAGGTGGTCGTGACTGAAAATAATGAGGTTTCCTCTGTTTCCTTTTGCTCACAAAAATTTTCCCACCAATCTTTGACATGGGGAACGGCTTTGAGGAGCGCAAAAGTAATCTTTTCTCTATTTGAAAATTTATGAATAGAAAAATACCCTTCTAGTAGATTCAACCACTTGTCTCCAGCATCTGTGTCTATCTGACCTTCAAATATAGGAATACCAAAGTTTATTTGTACCTTGAAGGGGGTGGTGCCTCCATTCGAAGAAGATGTGTCGCTTGTTATTAGTCGTCGAAGGATTTGCGCGAAACTATCCATCATCCCGTTCCTCTGTTGCGTGAGAGCTTCCTCAATCAACAGTTTGAAAGGATCTCCTGTCCCATCATATTTCTTTTCTCCTACCATGGGAGGTCACTTGGGTGTGTGAGAGCTTCTGTCCTCAAGAGAAACAAGCTCGAGACCCAACTCTTTGTACTCCGACCCCGTTGCGGACATGCACTAAGATGACAAGGAGAAGACTTCTTTGATACCACTGATATGGATTTTATGAGCAGAATGAAATGAATATAGATTATTAACATGTTCTTAACATAAAATAACAAAGATACAGTCAAATAAGCTGAAACTGTAAAATGCAGCGGAAACAAGCTTGCTGGAATGGTGGTGGCTTATCTCTGAGAAGAGATGTGACGGTAGCGCGCATTCGCAAGAAGAAGGTTACAATGAGGCTCCAAAGGCCTTTTTACAATAAGGAAGAATTCCAAAAACCCTAGACATCCAAAAACCTAACCCTAGGAGATGAAGCGCCAAAAGTCACGTGGGCCCCGTTTGGGTAAGTTAGTACATCAACTTCCTGGGGTCGTAACTTTTGCATACAATATCCGTTTTAGGCGTGTGATAGCCCGTTGGAAAGGTATCGTTGAGGAGATTCATTTTGGGGGCTCAATCATTCTTTTTTTTTATTATTATTCTTGAGGATATTTATACCGAAAAACCTTCATTTAGGCCCTCAAAATGGCCCCGGAAGTTAAAACTGCTAAAAATAGTAAATTGCCAACAATGTCAGAAAACTATTTTGAGCTAGTTGGAAAAGGTGGGTGGCCACCGATATACATATGGATCAATCCTACCTCCTTAGGAAATAGTGGTCTCCATTGCTTTGAGGTCCCCCATTAGATGAGGAAATTTCTACTGAATTTGGCCCCAGGTGAACCACTTGCCTTGGTGCAGGAGCTTCCCTATTTTGACGAATCGATAAAGCTGGATCCTTTGTTATCGAGTGCCATTGATCTGTCTGTCTACAATCTAATCATTGGATGCCTATTGTATGCTTTCAGGGTTGATCTCTGTTGGTGTCAGTTGTTCTGCTACTTCTGAGGTGTCCAATAATGGTGGGAAATAAGGGCGAAGGAGATCCACGTTGAAAACTAGGTGCAGGCCAAGGAAAGGAGGAATGTTGAGCTCAAAAGCATTATCCCTCATGGCCTTGGTGATAGTGTACGGTCCATAATGGAGTGGGTGAATTTTCTTATGGGGTTCTATAAGGAGTTCTTTCTGAAAGTGCAACCAAACTTTGTCGCCCACTTGAAACTTATGTGGCACCCAATGTTGTTAATGGCGTTGTTTGTACTTGTCATTAGACTTCTGTAGGATATTCTGAACCTGTTGGTGGATGTGTTGGATCCACTCAATGAACCGGGTGGCTTTTTGATCTTCATTTGGAGCATTTGTCAAACCAAAGGGCATGCCCAACCATTCAAAAAGTCCTTCCTTTGACTTGAAGGCAGTCTTCCATACATCTGTCTATTCTATCAGGACCCGGTGGTAGCCAGACTTTAGATCAATCTTACTAAAGTATTTGTCCCCTGTGAGTTGATCAAGGAGGTCATCAATTCGGGGAATCGGGTACCAGTTTCTGACAGTGATTTTATTCAGAGCCCGGTAATCCATACAGATTCATCCAGTTCCATCTTTCTTCTGTACCAGCACGATTGGGCTCCCGCAAAGTGATGATCTGGGCCAGATGTGCCCCTTGTGGAGCAGTTCTTGGATCTGTCGCTTGATCTCCTCATTCTCTAACAAAAAGCGATGATATACTGACCCATTGGGGAGCGGTGCATCGGGGGTCAAATCGATGGGGTGCTTGACCTGGCAGTGCATAGGCACCCCTCTAGGTGAGGAGAAGATATACGAGTATTCTTCCACGACCTTATCTACTTGCTTCTGCTGTGTGGAGAGGTCAGCCGCAGAGACCCTGGATGTGGATATGATCTTTCACTTATTCTGAGAGTGAATCACGAAGAAGACAAACTTCCCCATCTGAGAGATGACCTTCCTGCATTGCTTAGCAGAGATCAAGGAAATAACACTAGGTGGGACTGCCTCGGGTATCCTGTACAATTTCCTGTTCAAAGTAATAATAACACTACGAGGCCTAGACTCATATACAGCATGACATTTCCATAAATAAGGTTGGCCCAAAAGAACATCAAAAACTTCGAGAGGATCAACATCACACAATAACTCGTCTTTGAAGGGATTGATTTCGTATGACAGTTGACACTGTTGCCTGACACGGAAATCGCTTCCTTGGCGGAGCCATCCAATGGTGTAGGGTTGTCGGTGCAGCGTTGTTGGCAGGGTCAGCCGCTTAATGACCTCTGCTAGGATGAGGTTCTTCTGGCTACTGATATAAACAAAGAAGTCCAGTGGGGTGCCTTTTACCCACATCTGTGAATGGAAGAGGCACTCTCCTTCTTCTGGCTTGTCTGGGTCACCAGGCTAGAGCTTGGTGGTAGCAACGGTGGCACTGGGTTCCGCATCAATGATCTATCTTCCCCTGCTTTGAGTGGAAGTCAACAGTGTTATGCCAAGGGATCTTATGGAAGTCACACCACTTCCCAGTATCTTTCTTTGTCTTTCTGGTGTCCTTCTTTGCTTGTGTCTTGCACTGGTTTTCCTAATACTATCCATCTTTTCTCTGTACTTTGTTCGGTGGGTTGGGGCCACCCTTTCCTAGCTTTTGTTGTGTGGGGTGTTATAAAAATAGGACCGCGGAGAAATAAAATAAAACAAAT
>JASDQU010099911.1:550200-575712 GCA_032191745.1 Picea mariana | reverse complement strand
CGCGGAGAAATAAAATAAAACAAATGCAGAAACAAAACATAGAAGACACACAATACAAGAGAGACACAGATTTACGTGGTTCACCTAGTGTGGGCTACATCCACCAGAGAAATTTCTAGGTCGTGCTTTTATTATTATCCAGCAAATGAAGGGATACAACCTACAGCAAAACCCATTGTAACTTCCTCTTCTTTCTCTCACAGTCTCCTCTCTCAGAATACAATATTCACCATCAATCATAGCCGCAATACATTTCCCTCATAAAAGAGGGTTGCCTTCTAGGGCAAAAAACCCTAGCATAATCTCTACTGTTAGATCTGCGACCTTATAATGAACGGTCCATATTTACAATGAAATTACAATATAATTTTACAACGCAATTTTTTCTTCCGGGGCTTCGCCCCTGAACCCCCGCTGGGGGCCCGCTTGCCCCCAGACCCCCCAGCTGAGGGGATAGCCCCCCCGGACCTCGCAGAGGGGGTACCCCCCTCTACACTCCCCCACATGGAAGAGTGTACATACTTATGGGGTGTAAATACTTCATGGGGTATAAACACAGCTGAAAGCAAGGACCTCTGAATCAGGAAGATAATCAGGCTCCACAACCAACATGGGGTTCCCATGCCCAAACTTCCACGTCTTTTGTTTGAGCTTCTGCTCGATTTTGACGACATATCGGGAGGCCGCGCCCAAGGATGAAATGTCCAAAAATTCTATTTCGTTCTGGATGTATCTATGCAAAGCACCGCGATACTTGAGCACCAGATGTCACTACGAATCTTTGATACCCAACTTGGTGCACAAGGTATGGAAGATATTTGTGAAATCTGGCACTTCTTGGTCTCTTTCTTGCCGCAGTGTGGTCCATTTCATATACAGGTCGTCATAACTTCTGACAGGGTAGTATTATTCCTTAATAACATCCCTGAAGGATTCCCAGGTGGACATGACTAAAAATAATGAGGTTTCCTCTGTTTCCTTTTGCTCACAGAAAGTTTCCCACCAATCTTTGACATGGGGAATGGCTTTGAGGAGCACAAAAGTAATCTTTTCTCTATTCAAAAATTTATGAATAGAAAAATACCCTTTTAGTAGATTCAACCACTTGTCTACATCATCTGCATCTATCTGACCTTCAAATATAGGAATATAAAAGTTTATTTGTATCTTGAAGGGGGCGCCTCTGTTCGAAGAAGATGCGTTGCGCGTTGATAGTCGCCGAAGGATTTGCGCAAAACTATCCATCATCTCATTCCCTTGTTGCATGAGGACTTCCTCAATCAACAGTTTGAAAGGATCTCCTATCCTGTCATATTTATTTTCTCCTACCATGGGAGGTCACTTGGGCGTGCAAGAGCTTCTGTCCTCAAGAGAAACAAGTTCGAGACCCAACTCTTTGTACTCCGACCTCGTTGGGGACATGCATTAAGACGACAAGGAGCATACTGCTCTGATACCACTGATCTGGATTTTATGAGAAGAATGAAATGAATACACATTATTAATAGGTGCTTAACACAAAACAATAGAGATACAGTAAAATTGGTTTTCTATTCAATAACGAAATAAGTTGAAACTGTAAAATGCAGCGGAAACAAGCTTGCTGGAATGGTGGCGACTTATCTCTGAGAAGAGATGTGACGGCAACGCGCATTCACAAGAATAAATTTACAATGAGTCTCTGAATGAATTTTTACAATAATCAAGAATGCCAAAAACCCTAGACATCCAAAAACCTAACCCTAGGAGACGAAGCGCCAAAAGTCATGTGGGGCCTGTCTGGGTAAGTTAGTACATCAACTTCCCTGGGTCGTAACTTTTGCATACGATCTTCGTTTTAGGTGTGTGATAGCCTGTTGGAAAGGTATCATCGAAGAGATTAATTTTGGGGCCTCAATCATGCATTTTTTTTATCATTGAGAAGATTGATACCGAAAAACCTTCATTTAGGCCCTCAAAATGGCCCCAGAAGTTAAAACTGCTAAAAATAGTAAATTGCCAAAAATGTCAGAAAATCGTTCTGAGCCAGTTGGAAAAGATGGGTGGCCACCGATATCCATCTGGATCAACCCTCCATCCTTAGGAATCAATGGTATCCATTTCATTGAGGTCCCCTATTAGATGAGGAAATTTCTACTGAATTTCGCCCTCGGTGAGCCACTTGCCTTGGTGCAGGAGCTGCCCTGCTCTGACGACTTGATAAAGCTGGATCCTTTGTTGTCGAGTGCCGTTGATCTATATATCCACAATATGATCAATGGATTCCTATTGTATGCAGTCATGGTTGAGCTCTATTGGTGTCATTTTTTCTGCTACTTCTGATATGTCCAATAGTGGTGGGAAATTAGGGTGAAGGAAATCCACGTTAAACACTGGGTGCAGGCCAAGGAAAGGAGGAATGTTGAGCTCAAAATCATTATCCCCCATGACCTTTGTGGTAGTGTATGGTCCATAACGAAGTGGGCGAAGCTTCCAATGGGGTCCTATAAGATTTTCTTTTTGCAAGCGCAACGAAACTTTGTCGCCCACCTGAAACTTATGTGGAACCTGATGTTGATCATGGCGTTGTTTGTACTTTTCATTGGACTTATGTAGGATATCCTGAACCTATTGGAAGATGTGCTATTTCTTATTAATGAACCAGGTGGCTTTGTTAGATTTAGTTGGAGCATTTGTCAAACCAAAGGGCATGACCAACCATTCAAAAATTCCTTCCTTTCACTTGAAGGAAGTCTTCCATACATCTGTCTGTTCTATCGGGACCTGGTGGTAGCCAGACTTAAGATCAATCTTATTGAAGTATTTGGCCCACGTGAGTTGATCAAGGATTTCATCGATTCAGGGAATTGGGTATCGGTTTCTGACAGTGATTTTATGCAGAGCCCGATAATCAATACAGAGTCACCAGGTTCCATCTTTCTTTTGTACCAACACTATTGGGCTCCCGCAAGGTGATGAGATGGGGTGAATGTGATCCTTGTGGAGCAGGTCTTGGATCTGTCATTTGATCTCCTCATTCTCTAACAAAGAGCGATGATAGATTGTCCCATTGGGAAGCGGTGGGCTAGGGGTTATATTGATGGGGTGCTTGACCTGGCAGTCCAAAGGTACCCTTGTAGGTGACCAGAAGATATCCGAGAAGAAGAAAATAGCACTAGGTGGGACTGCCTCAGGTATCCTATACAATTTCCTATTCAAAGTAATAATAACACTACGAGGCCTAGACTCATATACAGCATGACGTTTCCATAAATAAGGTTGGCCCAAAATAACATCACAAACTTTGAGAGGAGCAACATCAAACAATACCTCATCTTTGAAGGGCTTGATTCCGTACGACAGTCGGCACTATTGGCTGATGCGAAGAACGCTTCCTTGGCGAAGCCATCCAATGGTGTAAGGTTGTGGCTGAGGCTTTGTTGGCAGGGCCAGCTGCTTGATGACCTCTTCTAAGATGAGGTTTTTCTGGCTACCACTGTCAACGATGAAGCATAGCGGGGTGCCTTTTACCCACATCTGTGAATGGAAGAGGCACTCTCCTTCTTCTAGCTCGTCTGGTTCACCAAGCTGGAGCTTGGTGGTAGCAACTATGGCATGGGGTTCCACGTCAATGATCCATCTTCCCCTTTCTAGTTCTATCTTGGAGTCAGAATATGCATCTAATTCAGAGGCTTTAACTTTGGCAACCAATGACTGCTTTCAGCGACAGTCAGTAGTGTTATGCCAAGGGCTCTTATGGAAGTCACACCACTTCCCGGTACCTTTCTTTGTCTTTCCGATGCCCTTCTTTTCTTGTGGCTTGTACTGGTTGTCCTGATACTTTCCATATTTGCTCTGTCCTTTGTTTGGTGGGTTGGGGCCACCCTTTCCTGGCTTTTATTGTGACGGGCTCCCAGGCCCAAATAGCCGGGTCTTTTGTTTGAGCTTCTGCTCAATTTTGACGACATATAGGTAGGCCGTGTCCAAGGTTGAGATGTCCAGAAATTCCATTTCAGTCTAGATGTATATATGCAGAGCACCACGATACTTGAGCACCAGATGTCACTACAAATTTTTGACACCCAACTTGGTGCGAAAGGTATGGAAGATATTTGTGAAATCTGGCACTGCTTCAGTTGTAGCATTTACCAAACCAAAGGGCATGACCAGCCATTCAAAAAGTCCTTCCTTTGACTTGAAGGTAGTCTTCCATACATTTTTCTATTCTATTGGGACCTGGTGGTAGCCAGACTTCATATCAATCTTAATGAAGTATTTGGCCCCCATGAGTTGATCAAGGAGGTCATCGATTCGGGGAATTGGGTACCGTTTTTTGACAGTGATTTTATTCAGAGCCTGGTAATCAATACAGAGTTGCCAGGTTACATATTTCTTTTGTACCAGCATGATTGTACTCCCGCAAGGTGATGAGATGGGCCAGATGTGCCCCTTGTGGAGTGGTTCTTGGATCTATCGCTTGATCTCCTCATTCTCTAAAAAAGAGCAACGAAAAACTGGCCCATTGGGCAGCGGTGCACCGTGGGTCAGATTGATGGAGTGCATGACCAGGCAGTGCAAAGGTACCCTTGTAGGTGAGGATAAGATATCTGAGTATTCTTCCACGACCTTATCTACTTTCTTCTACTATGTGGAGAGATCGGCCGCAGAGACCCTAGATGTGGCTGCAATCTTTCACTTATTTTGAGAGCGAATCAAGAAGAAAAAAAACTTCCCCATCTGAGAGATGACCTTCCTGAATTGCTTAGTAGAGATCAAGGAAATAGCACTAGGTGGGACTGCCTTTGGTATCCTGTACAATTTCCTGTTCAAAGTAATAATAACACTACGAGGCCTAGACTCATATACAACATAACGTTTCCATAAATAAGGTTGGCCCAAAATAACATCACAAACTTCAAGAGGAGCAACATCACACAATACCTCATCTTTGAAGGGCTTGATTTCATACGATAGTCGACACTGTTGGCTGATGCGGAGATCGCTTCCTTGGCGGAGCCATCCAATGGTGTAGGTTTGTGGGTGCGACATTGTTGGCAGGGCCAGCCGCTTGACAACCTCTACTAAGATGAGGTTCTTTTGGATACCACTGTCAACGAGGAAGTGTAGTGGGGTGTCTTTTACCCACATCTATGAATGGAAGAGGCGCTCTCCTTCTTCTGGCTCGTCTGGTTCACCAGGATGGAGCTTGCTGGTAGAAATGGTGGCACTGGGTTCCGCATTAATGATCTGTCTTCCCCTTTATGGTTCTATCTCAGAGTCAAAATCTGCATCTGATTCAGAGGCTTTAACTTCAGCCACTAGCAACTGCTTTGAGCGGTAGTCAGTAGTGTTATGCCAAGGGCTCTTATGGAAGTCACACCACTTCCCAGTATCTTTCTTTGTCTTTCTAGTGTCCTTATTTGTTTGTGGCTTGTACTGGTTTTCCTGATACTGCCCATATTTTCTCTATCCTTTGTTCGCTGGGTCGGGGCCACCCTTTCCTGGCTTTTTTTGTGAGGGTTCCCAGGCCCAAATTTCCGCGTCTTTTGTTTGAGCTTCTGCTCGATTTTGACGGCATATTGGTAGGTTGCGCCCAATGAAGATATATCCAGAAATTTCATTTCAGTATGGATTTATCTATGCAAAGAACCATGATACTTGAGCACCAGATGTCGCTAAGAATATTTGATACCCAACTTGGTGCGCAAGGTATGGAAGATATTTGTGAAATCTGGCACTACTTGGTCTCTTTATTGCCGCAGTGTGGTCCATTTGGTATATAGGTTGTCATAACTTCTGACAGGGTAGTATTGTTCTCTAATAGCATCCTTGAAGGATTCCCAGTTGGCCATGACTGAAAATAATGAGGTTTCCTCTATTTCCTTTTGCTCACAAAAAGTTTCCCACCAATATTTGACATGGCGAACGGCTTTGAGGAGCACAAAAGTAATCTTTCCTCTATTCAAAAAATTATGAACAGAAAAATACCCTTCTAGTAGATTCAACCACTTTTCTACAGCATCTGCGTCTATCTAACCTTAAAATATAGGAATATCAAAGCTTATTTGTGCCTTGAAGGGGGTGGCACCTCCGTTCGAAGAAGATGCGTCGCCTATTGGTAGTCGTCGAAGGATTTGCAAGAAACTATCCATCATCTCGTTTCTCTGTTGTGTGAGGGCTTCCTCAATCAATAGTTTGAAAGGATGTCCTGTCCCATCATCTTTCTTTTCTCCTACCATTGGAGGTCACTTGGGCGTGTGAGAGATTCTGTCCTCAAGAGAAACAAGCTCGAGACCCAACTCTTTGTACTCTGACCTCGTTGGGGACATGCATTAAGACGACAAGGAGCAGACCGCTCTAATACCACTGATATGGATTTTATGAGAAGAACGAAGTGAATATAGATTATTAACAGGTGCTTAACACAAAATAACAGAGATACAGTAAAACTGGTTTTCTATTCAATAACGAAGTACGCTGAAACTGTAAAATACTGCGTAAACAAGCTTGCTAGAATGGTGGCGGCTTATCTCTGAGAAGAGATGTGACGACAACGCGCATTCGCAAGAAGAAGGTTACAATGAGGCTCTAAAGGCATTTTCACAATAAGAAAGAATGATAAAAACCCTAGACATCCAAAAACCTATCCCTAGGAGATGAAGCACCAAAAGTCACGTGGACCCCGTTTGGGTAAGTTAGTACATCAACTTCCCGGGGTCGTAACTTTTGCATACGATCTTCATTTTAGGTGTGTGATAGCCCGTTGGAAAGGTATCATAGAGGAGATTCATTTTGGGGGCTCAATAATGATTTAGAAATTAATTCAAGAGCTCAATACTGAAAAACCTTCATTTAGGCCCTCAAAATGGCCCCAAAAGTTAAAACTGCTAAAAATAGTAAATTGCCAAAAATGTCAGAATTTTTTTTTAATCCAGTTGGAAAAGGTGGGTGGCCACCGATATCTATCTGGATCAATCCTCCCTTCTTAGGAAGAAATGGTCTTCATTTCATTGAGGTCCCCCATTAGATGAGGAAATTTCTGTTGAATTTGGCCCCGGGTAAGCCACTTGCCTTGGTGCAGGAGCTGCCCTGCTTTGATGACTCGATAAAGCTAGATCCTTTGTTGTCGAGTGCCCCTGATCTATCTGTCCACAATCTGATCATTGGATTCCTATTGTATGCAATCAGAGTTGAGCTATGTTCATGTCAGTTTTTCTGCTACTTCTGAGGTGTCCAATAATGGTGGGAAATAAGGGAGAAGGAGATCCACATTGAACACTGGGTACAAGCCAAGGAAAGGAGGAATGTTGAGCTTAAAAGAATTATCCCCCACGGCCTTGGTGATAGTGTATGGTCCATAACTGAGCGGGTGAAGCTTCCAATGGGGTCCTATAAGGCGTTCTTTCTACAAGTGAAACCAAACTTTGTCGCCCACCTGAAACTTATGCGACACTCGATGTTGATCATGGTGCTATTTGTACTTGTCATTGGACTTCTGTAGGATATCCTAAACCTGTTGGTGGATGTGATGGATCTGCTCAATGAAACGGGTGGCTATTTCAGCTTAAGTTGGAGCATTTGTCAAACCAAAGGGCATGACCAACCATTCAAAAAGTCCTTCCTTTGACTTGAAGGGAGTATTCCATACATCTGTCTGTTCTATCAGGACCTGATGGTAGCCAGACTTTAGATCAATCTTACTGAAGTATTTGGCCCCCGTGATTTGATCAAGGAGGTCATCGATTCAGGGAATTGAGTACTGGTTTCTGACAGTGATTTTATTCAAAGCTCGGTAATCAATATAGAGTCACCAGGTTCCATCTTTCTTCTGTACCAGCACGATTGGGCTCCTGCAAGGTGATTAGCTGGGGCGGATGTGACCCTTGTGGATCAGTTCTTGGATTTTTTGCCTGATCTCCTCATTCTCTAACAAAGAGCGACGATAGACTGGCCCATTGGGCAACGGTACGTCAGGGGTCAAATCGATGGGGTGCTTGACCTGGCAGTGTAGAGGTACCCCTGTAGGTGAGGAGAAGATATTTGAGAATTCATCCACCACCTTATCTACTTGCTTCTATTGTGTGGAGAGGTCGGCCATAGAGACCCTAGATGTGGCTGCGATATTTCTCTTATTCTAAGAGTGAATCATGAAGAAGAAAAACTTCCCCGTCTGAGCGATGACCTTCCTACATTGCTTAGTAGAGATCAAGGAAATAGCACTAGGTGGGACTGCCTTGGGTATCCTGTATAATTTCCTGTTCAAAGTAATAATAACACTATGAGGCATAGACTCATATACAACATGACGTTTCCATAAATAAGGTTGGACCAAAAGAACATCACAAACTTCGAGAGGAGCAACATCACACAGTACCTCATCTTTGAAGGGCTTGATTCCGTACGGCAGTCGGCACTGTTGGCTAACGTGGAGATTGCTTCCTTGGCGGAGCCATCCAATAGTGTAGGGTTGTGGGTACGAAGTTGTTGGCTGGGCCAGTGTCTTGACGACCTCTGCTGAGATGAGGTTCTTCTGGATACTGCTGTCAATGATGAAGTTTAGCGGGGTGCCTTTTACCCACATATTTGAATGGAAGAGGTGCTCTCCTTCTTTTGGCTCATCTTTTTCACCATGCTGGAGCTTGGTGGTAGCAACGATGGCACTGGGTTTTGTGTCAATGATATGTCTTCCCCTTTTTGGTTCTGTCTTAGAGTCAGAATCTACATCTGATTTAGAGGCTTTCACTTCAGCCAGCAGTGACTGCTTTGAGCGACAGTCAGCAGTGTTATGCCAAGGGCTCTTATGGAAGTCGCACCACATCCCGGTATCTTTCTTTGTCTTTCTGGTGTTCTTCTTTGATTATGGCTTATAATGGTTGTCCTGATACTATCCATATTTGTTCTTTCCTTTGCTTGGTGGGTTGGGGCAACCCTTTCCTGGCTTTTGTTGTGAGGGATTCTTAGGCCCAAATTGTCGTGTCTTTTGTTCGAGCTTCTGCTCAATTTTGACGGCATATCAGTAGGCCGTGCCCAATGATGAGATGTCCAAAAATTATATTTTAGTCTGGATGTATCTATGCAGAGCCCCATGATACTTGAGCATCATATGTCGCTTTGAATCTTTGATACCCAACTTGGTGCGCAAGGTATGGAAGATATTTGTGAAATCTGGCATTGCTTGGTCTCTTTCTTGCCGCAATGTGGTCCATTTGGTATATAGGTCATCATAAATTCCAACAGGGTAGTATTTTTCCTTAATAGCATCCCTGAAGGACTCCCAGGTGGCTCACAGAAATTTTCCCACCAATCTTTGACATGGGGAACGACTTTGAGGAGCGCAAAAGTAATCTTTTCTCTATTTGAAAATTTATGAACAGAAAAATACCCTTCTAGTAGATTCAACCACTTGTCTATAGCATCTGCGTCTATCTGGCCTTCAAATATAGGAATATCAAAGTTTATTTCTACCTTGAAGGGGGCGACACCTCCATTCAAAGAAGATGTGTCGCCTGTTTATAGTCGTCGAAGGATTTGCCAGAAAATATCCATCATCTCATTCCTCTTTTGCGTGAGGGATTCCTCAATCAACAGTTTGAAAGGATCTCCTGTCCTGTCATCTTTATTTTCTCCTTCCATGGGAGTTCTCTTGGGCATGGGAGAGCTTCTGTCCTCAAGAGAAACAAGCTCGAGACCCAACTCTTTGTACTCCAACCTCACTGGGGACATGCATTAAGACGACAAGAAGAAGACTGCTCTGATACCATTGATCTGGATTTTATGAGCACAACGAAATGAATACAGATTATTAATAGGTGATTAACACAAAATAACAGATATACAGTAAAACTGGTTTTCTATTCAATAACAAAATAAGCTGAAACTATAAAATGCAGCGGAAACAAGCTTGCTGGAATGGTGGCAACTTATCTCTGAGAAGAGATGTGATGACAGCGTGCATTCGCAAGAAGAAGGTTACAATGAGGCTCTGAAGGCCTTTTTACAATAATCAAGAATGCTAAAAACCCTATACATCCAAAAACCTAACCCTAGGAGATGAAGCGCCAAAATTCATGTGGGCCCCGTTTGGGTAGGTTAGTACCTCAACTTCCCGGGGTCGTAACTTTTGCATACGATCTCCGTTTTAGGCGTGTGATAGCCTGTTAGAAAGGTATTGTAGAGGATATTTATTTTGGGGGATCTATCATGCCTTCAGATATCATTGATGAGATCTATACTGAAAAACCTTCATTTAGGCCCTCAAAATGGCCCCGTAAGGTAAAACTGCTAAAAATAGTAAATTGCCAAAAATGTCAGAAAATTGTTTCAAGCCAGTTGGAAAAGGTGGGTGGCCAATGATATCCATATGGATCAATCCTCCCTCCTTAGGAGGCAATGGTCTCCATTGCCTTAAGGTCCCCCATTAGATGAGGAAATTTCTACTGAATTTGGCCTCGGGTGAGCCACTTCCCTTGGTGCAAAAGTTGCCCTGCTTTGATGACTCAATAAAGTTGGATCCTTTGTTGTCTAGTGCCCTTGGTCTATCTATCCACAATCTGATCATTGAATTCCGGTTGTATGAAGTTGGGGTTGAGATCTGTTGGTGTCAGTTATTCTTCTACTTCTGAGGTGTCCAATAATGGTGGGAAATAAAGGCGAAGGAGATCCACGTTGAACACTAAGTGCAGGCCAAGGAAAGGAGGAATGTTGAGCTCAAAATAATTATCCCCCACTGCCTTGGTGATAGTGTACGGTCCATAACGAAGTGGGAGAAGCTTTTGATGGGGTCCTGTAAGGTGTTCTTTCTGCAAGTGCAACCAAACTTTGTCGCCCACCTGAAGCTTATGCAGGACCCGATGTTGATCATGGCATTGTTTGTACTTGTCATTGGACTTCTGTATAATATCCTAAACCTATTGGCAGATGTGTTGGATCCTCTCAATGAACCTGGTGGCTTTGTCAACTTCATTTGGATCATTTGTCAAACCAAAGGGCATGACCAACCATTCAAAAATTCCTTCCTTTGACTTGAAGGCAGTCTTCCATACATCTATCTGTTCCATCGGGACTTGGTGGTATCCAGACTTCAGATCAATCTTACTGAAGTATTTGGCCCCCGTAAGTTGATCAAGGAGGTCATGGATTCGGGGAATTGGGTACTGGTTTCTGACAGTGATTTTATTCAGATCCCGGTAATCAATATAGAGTCGCCAGGTTCCATCTTTCTTATGTACCAACACAATTGGGCTCACACAAGGTGATGAGCTGGGGTGGATGTGCCCCTTGTGGAGCAGTTCTTGGATCTGTCACTTGATATCCTCATTCTCTAACAAAGAGTGACGATAGACTGGCCCATTAGGCAGTGGTGCGCCAGGGGTCAGATCGATGGGATGCTTGACCTGAAAGTGTAGAGGTACCCCTGTAGGTGAGGAGAAGATATCCGAGTATTCTTCCACGACCTTATCTACTTTCTTCTGCTGTGTGGAGAGGTTGGTCGCAGAGACCCTGGATGTGGCTGCAATCTTTCGCTTATTCTGAGAGAAAATCATGAAGAATACAAACTTCCCCGTCTGAGAGATGACCTTCCTGCATTGCTTAGCAGAGATCAAGGAAATAGCACTAGGTGGGACTGCCTCAAGTATCCTATACAATTTCCTGTTCAAAGTAATAATAACACTATGAGGCCTAGACTCATATACAACATGACGTTTCCATAAATAAGGTTGGCCCAAAATAACATCACAAACTTCGAGAGGAGTAACATCACACAATACCTCGTCTTTGAAGGCCTTGATTCCGTACGACAGTCGGTACTGTTGGCTAACGCGGAGATCGCTTCCTTGGCAGAGCCATCGAATGGTGTAGGGTTGTGGGTGTGGCGTTGTTGGCAGGGCCAGCTGCTTGATGACCTCTGCTGAGATGAGGTTCTTCTGGCTATCGCTGCCAATGATGAAGTGCATCAGGGTTCCTTTTACCCAAATCTGTGAATGGAAGAGGCGTTCTTCTTCTTCTGTCTCTTCTGGTTCACCAGGCTGGAGCTTGGTGGTAGCAACAATGGCACTGGGTTCCGCGTCAATGATCCATCTTCCCCTTTCTGGTTCTATCTCAGAGTCAGAATCTGCATCTGATTTAGAGGCTTTCACTTTGGCCACCAGCGACTGCTTTGAGCGGCAGTCAGTAGTGTTATGCCAAGGGCTCTTATGAAAGTCGCACCACTTCCCAGTATCTTTCTTTGTCTTTCTAGTGTCTTTCTTTGCTTGTGGCTTGTACTGGTTGTCATAATACTATCCATCATTGCTTTGTCCTTTGTTTGGTGGGTTGGGGCCACCCTTTCTTGGCTTTTGTTGTGAGGGGTTCCCAGGCCCAAATTGCCGCGTCTTTTGTTTGAGCTTCTGCTCGATTTTGACGGCATATCGGTAGGCCGTGCCCAAGGATGAGATGTCCATAAATTCCATTTCATTTTGGATATATCTATGCAGAGCACTGCGATACTTGAGCACCAGATGTCACTTTGAATCTTTGATACCCAACTTGGTGCGCAAGGTATGGAAGATATTTGTGAAATCTAGCACTGCTTGGTCTCTTTCTTGCCACGGTGTGGTCCATTTGGTATACAAGTCATCATAACTTATGACAGGGTAGTATTGTTCCTTAATAGAATCCCTGAAGGATTCTCAGGTGGTCGTGACTAAAAATAATGAGGTTTCCTCTGTTTCCTTTTTCTCACAGAAAGTTTCCCACCAATCTTTGACATGGGGAACAGTTTTGAGGAGTACAAAATTAATCTTTTCTCTATTAAAAAATTTATGAACAGAAAAATACCTTTCTAGTAGATTCAAACACTTGTCTACAACATCTATGTCTATCTGACCTTCAAATATAGGAATATCAAAGTTTATTTGTACCTTGAAGGGGGCGGCGCCTCCGTTCGAAGAAGATTTGTCGCCTGTTGGTAGTCGCCAAAGTATTTACGCAAAACTATCCATCATCTTGTTCCTCTGTTGCGTGAGGGCTTCAATACCAACCTTGATCTATTCCTCAAATTCAAGTATCCCAATCTTGGTCTTGGTTCCATCAAATTTCAGTGTGAATTCCTTAGCCACCTCTGGGTGCCCCCTCTACATTTTCTGGTAGCAATTATTGTAGCCCACTCTTTGGAAGACCTCCCTGATCAGAATTTCCTCAAAAAACAACTGCATATCATAAGGATTTGTCCTCAAAATGTCCCCTCCTTTGTGAGCCTTCTTTTACTGATTATCCATTAATAATTGTTGGGAAAACTTTATCACAATACTGAATAATTGCCCACATGTGAAAACATAGAAGCAGGGGAAATGATCACTAGAAAAAATGATAAAAGTCCAAACATACTTCTCACAGTGACAATTATTCTAAGTAAGACTCAAATTGGCTAACCGTGGGGTTAAATTCATAATCATATCAACAAAGAGTGTGAACAACTAATGAACTTGTAAAAGACACTTTTTTAAAGGGTGTTGGAACAAAGAGTTTGCAGTGTTGCTTGACTGTGTTAGCACTAAGAGTCACCCTCAGACTGTTAGAGGATAATCCCAATACCCATCAAATAGGTTTGCAATGGTAATTTTTGGTTTGAATAGGTGGATCAAAAAGATGGAGAAAGAAATGGAGAGGAAAGAAAACTACATATCAGTAGGTTACACCAATGGGCAATGGAGTCATAAAAATTCTACTCATCGAAGGAACTAAAGATGCTCAAAAGAAAAAAAGATTATATGTTGATAGATGGAAGAATGAAGAAGGAAAACATAAGATAGAATGTTCACTAAACTGATATCCTCTCAGTTTAATAAATCAACAAATACTTGAATAAAAAAATGACTGATGGAAAAATTTACAACAGATCCTTTGCTGCTTAGGGATCCATAAATCATTGACAGCCTTTGATCCCCAAATATGAAATATATTTAGATAAGAAGATATATAAAACACAATAATTACAATCTGAAAATCATATCTCTCATGAGTCTTCAACAGCAGTAATGATTACAATCATAAAATGCCCTGGGGCTTACAAATGAACACACATAGGGAAACCGCCTGCTCCTACTCTCTCTAGCCTCTCTTGGCTCATGAATCCAACCCCTCTCCAAGATCTCCCTCCTCTCTTAAACAGAAAATACCATCAAAATATCCTTAGGATATCGAATCCCATCTCTTTCATTGGATTCTAGGCCTTGGAGCTAGGTGGCAATAGTCAAAGAGACAAAAATCCAACAAACTTCTAATTTTCAGGAAATTGTTGGAAGTCATTAATAAATTGTTTCCAAATCACTGCATGAGGTCTTTAATGGAGATAAAACTTAGGTGCAGGTGTCCCTTGACATCTAACTGATCCATGATAAGTCATTCTAACTCTCCTTGACAAGTGGCAAGCTCCCAACAAGGCGAATATCCAACAACTATGCAAAATAAAGAATTTGCAGCACATTTCGTAGCGCACTAGTGTTTTAATTGTTTCTCTCAAGTGCCAAACTGGGTTAGGCTGAAATTTGGTCAGCAACTCAACAAGGATATCATCTTCCTCCACAAAATAGTTCAAATAAATCGACATCACCGTTTTGGATTTATGATCAAATCTGTAAAATCAACTGCTACAAGAAATTCCACAGTGCATTTCGTAGTGCATGTCTCAATTTATAGCCCATGCGTTAGTTCACAATGCCAAAGGAAAATCATGTAGCCAAACCATTCCTAACCTCCAAACAATACAAAAAATCTCATGGAGTAACTGATGGCTATGAGGTTGATGCTGGTAATTTCATATTTGCACTTAGATCCCTGCAAGTTGTCCAACCTCCAACCCTCTTCCTTAACTAGTTCGCAGCGCCAACTCAAATATAGTTTTAACACTCCCAGGAGGTTGTTAGTTGATGGTATGACATAATACCTGGAGATATGGTTAAATGTAGGCTCTAAAAACAATAAATCATCCTTTACATGATCAATCTTATGTGTTAACAAACTGCACAGATTTTGCAGTGCCAGGGAAAGGAATTTGGAAAAGTTGTGTGGGATAAGCGATGTAGAGGCCAAGGATTAATAGATAAGGTATCCAAAAACTAGGGATTCTTATGAATTCAAGTGATAAGATACAAAGCATGAGGAAATATTTCTGGAGCTTATTGAAATATCAGTGAGATAGTTTGCAGCGCCATCCATCAGTTCACAACGCCACAAAGAGAAACAACCATTAACCCCCTTCCATACCTTAAATCAAGGTGGAAAAGTTCATAGATTACCTAGAATCCTGGAGATGAATGATAATACCTTCATATTTTCACAGGAACACCTACAAGTTGTATAACTGCCAACTATCCCCTGCAACCATTTCATAGCAAAGTGCATAACGCTTGTCTGTAACAACAATTCGCAGCGCCGAGCTGGAGGATGTTTTGTACACTTGGAGAAAATGGTTAAAAACATTCATAATAATAATCCCTGGATATTGATTTAAAAATAAGCTCTGAAAACAAGGAGATCTCCAATTGACATGACCCTTAAAAGAAATGATGGCTATAAATGCAATATGTACTTTGAAAGCATTGTGAACACTCCTAATGAGTTGCAACATACAAATCAAACTGGATTTGACATTTTAATGAGCAAAGTGACAAAAGGATTGGTCAGTGTAAATCATGGAGAAAGTGACATGTCAAGGTAATGATGGCGAATTTTTAAAAGATGTGACTCAATGACTCTTTAGACCAAAGACAAACTAATCATAACTTATTCATACCGGAAAATGAAAAATGGCTATGGGAAAAGGACATAAATCCTATAACCTAAAGTAAAACTATGACTCAAAATCAAAACTAAAGACTTTCTGACCCTTGAACATCTATGGGATAACAATGTTCATGGAATTGTTTTCTCTCTACGAATCCCATGGTATGAACAATAATCATAAAATGCATTGTTGCAGTATTCACCTCCATTTTCTGATCTAATACACTTCAACCTTTTTCCTATCTCATTCTCAACCAAATATTTCCATTTCTTAAAAGTATCAAAAACATCATATTTTTGTCAAATTCAATAAACCCAAGTTTTTCTAATTGCATCATCAATAAAAGTAACATAATAATGAGAGCCACCAAGAGATGATACCTAAGTTGGTCCCCATATATCTGTATGCACAAGCTCTAGCCTTTCACTCTTATTTTCTTTTCCAACTCTAAGAAATCTAACTCTCTTATGTTTTCCATGAACACGGTGCTCACAGAAATCCAAATCAATTTGTTTAACATATGGCAACAAATCCCTTTTGTGAAGTATCTGCATCCCCTTCTCACTCATGTGTCCAAGCCTATGATGCCAAAGTGTTGTATCCACTCCTATAGAAGTTAAAGAGATAGAATAATCAATATTGCCAGTACATAAATACAATGTACCTACCTTCTCTCCTTTTTCTATCACCAATGATCCTTTGGTGACCTTCCATGCCTTATCTGTAAATATAGATATATAACCTTCACTTTCCAACTGCCCTGTTGAAATTAGAGTTTTCCTTAGATCTAGTACATGTCTTACCTCTTTCAATAACCATTGGTTTCCATTCTTGTGCTTTATTTGTACCTTACCCATTCCAACAATTTTTCATGGTGCATCATCACCCAAATAAACCTGTCCAAAATCACCTTGAACATAATCTAGAAAATGTTTCCTATGGGGCGTGGCATGAAATGAAGCCCATGAATATACTACCCAATACTCAGAAATATTATCTAAAAAAAGAATCAAAACATCTTGTAACACATCACCTGTTACATTTGTTTCTTGAGTTGTCTCTTGTTGTCCATATCTTTGTTTCTTTGGAGATCTGCAGTCTTTCTTCAGATGTCCTTTCTTCTCACAATTCTAGCACTCTATCTTTCCCAGTCTAGATTTGGATTTTCCCTTCCTATAATTCCCACAGTTCCTTGATCCCTTACCTCTATCCTTTTGTCTTCCCCTGTTCTCCAAAGTCAACAGATTACTTGATTTCTCACCTATTCTTTTCCATCGCATTTCCTCACTAAGGAGAACACCAAAAACATCATCAAATTTTATATTGTTTGAACGAGATACTCAGTTACTTATATTATCCATGACCAATCCATTGCATCTTTCTGGCAATGAGCACAAGATTAGAAGAGCCATGACCTCATCATCAAATTCCACTTTTACAGAACTTAATTGATTAGTAACCGTATTAAATTCATTTAAATGATCTGCAACACACCCACCTTCTGACATATTCATATTAAACAATATCTTCATTAGAAATACCTTATTGGACATTGAATTTTTTTCATACAATTTATCCAATGCGTCCATCAACTCCTTCATTGTCTTTTCTTTTGAAATATTGAAAGCCACCGACGCTGCTAGGCTCAGTCATATCATTCCTAGTGCCTTTATGTCAAGAACATCCCATTCTTCATCCTTCATGGTCATAGGCTTCTTTTCTATTCCACCCAATGGTAGGAATAGATCATTTTGATATAAATAGTCTTCTATCTACATCTTCCATAAATAGTAGTTTTGACCATTGAATTTCTCGACCATAAAATTTCCATATTCCTCCATTGCTCCCACTCGAACCAAGAACCCTCTTTTCTTACGAATTACCTTTCACTCTGATATCAATTGTTAGAAAAACAGGATCGTGGAGCAATAAAATAAGAAAAATGTGAAAATAAAACACAAAAGATACACAATAAAATAGGGACACAGATATATGTGGTTCACCCAGTGTGAGATACATCCACTAGATATATTTTCCAATCCTTCCTTTTTATTATCCAACAAAATGAAGGGATACAACCTACAACACACTGGTTGTAACTTCCTCTTCCTTCTCTCATAGTCTCCTCTCTCAGAATACAATATTCGTGATAATACACAACCGCAATACAATTCCCTCATAAAAGAGGGTTACCTTCTAGGGGAAAAACCCTAAAATAACTTCTATTGTTAGATTTACAACCTTATAATGAACGATCCATATTCACTATGAAATTACAATATTTTACAAGGCAATATTTCCCAATATTTTTCTTCGGGGGCGCTGCCCTCGAATCCTCCTTCGAGGGGAGGCTACAAAAATTTTTGCCACCCCCCATGGACCCCCCTAGCGACAGTTGTGGGGGGCCAAGCCCCCCCCACAAACCCCCATTAGGGAATGGGATCTAAGCATGGCTAAAATAAACCTTTGAATCAAGAAGATAATCAAGCTCCACAACCAACACCATATGCCAAATTTATCTCTACATATTTCTTCTATGGTTCATAATCTTTCCGTAGACTACTACTATGCCTAAAATGGATTTATGAGCTAGGAGATATGCCCTCCGAAACTAAATTGGTGCCAAATTTTTTACCTTGATTTTTTCGATTGTAACTTTCTCATATGAGCTACCTTTTGCTAACAGATTAGATTTTTAGAAATCTCTCTCCGATTTCTTTTATCTAAGCTACAGAGACATAGTGTACCTTGGTACACTCTTTTCTTGTGGGTTTTGATTTTCGGAAAACACTTTTTAGTGCCTCAAAATTGCCTTGCAAGTTCATGACCTTAAAAAACCCGAACAATTCATAGAAATTTGATTGTTTTACTGTCATAACAATGCTTTAAATATGGTTTGTTGATCTCAAAATCAAGTGAGATCTCATTGATATGAATCTATCATTCATCGAAAATCTGCGTTCTCCTTTGGATGTGCAAAACATTTTCCCAAAACTATTGATGTTGGCCATCAATCCATTCCTTTAGCTACCTATTCACAACAAAACACTAAACCGACTGACCTAATCATAGGCCATCGACCATCGACCCATAAGATATTTTCATTGTCAAATGAAACTCTTCACCAATTTGGCTGACCCAACCATCGACCTGTAACACCTCACCATGAGATCATACTAAACACTATTTGATAATTTAAACACATGCATTAAGTATAAAAAAAAAAATTCATCTTTCATCTCTGTAATAACCTACAACATATTCATAACCCTTTTACGATTTTTTCAATGCTAAATATTCAAATTTGCATCCAAATATACAAATTTAAATAAGAGGATGAGATAAATAAGAAGTTAACTTTACGATTAAAATATTAAAATGGAAACATAACAAAATATACCAAGTAAAATACCACCTCCCTAGTTTGTTCAAGATGACAATTTAAAATGAAGTCATGCCAGTAGTAGGAAGATTCTTCCAAGAATTCTTTTTTTTCTTTCCTGGAGTGAAACAATGGAATCCTCCCAGCCAACTAGGAGCCTAGCCGACTTCCTAGATCCAAGAAACCTTTTGATTTCTTGTCCCTATATGCCCATGACTCCAAGAACAACAAAGCACATCTGCTCTAAGAAAACTATCACAAGAAATATATATCTTCCAAGAATTATCCAACTTTCAACATGCCTCAAAATCTAAACCTCCTCCTCTATTTATCAAGTTTCCATATCCCCTTTCCCAAGTGTTCTTAACCACCCTCATTATTATCTATCAACCTCCCTTATCTAGATTTCTGGCAAAAGTTAAAATAAATTAAAATATAAATGACTTACAAAAAATAAGAATAAATAAAATGCAAAGTCTTTCTTCTCATGCTAGCTTATAAATGCAACTTGACAATTTTCCCCAAAACGTACATGAAAACCCACCATTCTCATTTAATTCATCATACCAACCATCAATCAAAGTCAAAGAAGATATTTAATGTTGTTAGATATTTTTGTATGCAATATAATATATATAGTCATTAAGCCATTCAATCAAATAGTTAATAATCTAGTTTAATAAATAAATACATTAATTAATTCTACTAGTGTACATGTGTAGGGTATGTGTGTGTAGCTAGAAGACACATATCTTATGCATGTACAAACAATGAACAATCAATTCCTCTAGTGCATAGTTCTTGTATGATCACACCAAGGCATGTAGGATAAAAAGTCAAGTAAATGCATTGTTTAATCATCTTAACGAACATAATTACAATAATTCATCAATAACTCATTTTCACACCTGAAATATCAAAAGGGAATCAAAAGAGGGTTTTAAATATAGTAGGAACCAAGTGAATAAAAAACAGTGGAACATTTAATCCCCGATCAATATTCTCAACTAACATTGAAGCATCCTTCCTTCCTAATATACTTCCATCTTCCATCCTATCCTTTCTTGTGCTGGAATAAGTTGGAGCGTAAACTATATTGACCTAACTCTAGATAGAACCCGTAAGTGGAAGTGTCATACATCTTGACCAAGCTTCCCCAACAAGAAACTAGCAATAGTTATCACATGTCTAGGAGAGTGTGACTTCACACAGCCCTCCCACAACTCTAGGTTTCGAAGGATAGACGATGGGAAATATTTCCACCCCTCATCATATAACTAGGGTCAACACCCGACATCAATCCATACTGTGCAATTATTGTTATTAGAGTCATGTCATCAAACAATCACTATGGGCAATTTGTGCGTCCTGTCAAAACCACACTTACCACGCATCATAGAAATATTTTGAATCATAAATTAAATAATAAGTACAACTTATAGCATGCACTATCTTCTTAATTCCTACGACATCCAAGTTACCTCAACATTACAGTCATTTGGCTATCACATAGCTCATCAACCTATAGGTTAGTTCACCAATAACTCATATCCATGCATTTACATTGCAATTTCATATAATAATACATATTTGTATTGACGTTCAATTAAGAAACACGTGTTTATTTTTGTCATGCCTTGCTTCTGTTATGCATTCACAACATACCTTGAACTAGTATCCAAGTACATAAATTCCAAATTTTAATTTGCATGTTTAAACAAATAAAAATATATCATCATCATGAGCATATACAGTAAAAATAATATCATGCAACACATAAATAGGTCTAGATGTACACATCTCAAATATCTGTCTCAATCTAACTGAGCCCAAAGAAAGGTTAGGCGTTTAATTACTAAGATGAGTAAAAAACATTGTTCTAACTTCCTAAGGCCAAGATATGGGGCATTACATACACCCTCCCTTCAAGAAACTTCATCTTGAAGTTATGGTTAAAATCCAAGGTAATAATAATGCATGGTCTTTACATATCCTTAGGGTTAACTCTTGAAGAAGTTTTACTTGGTTATTACTTTGATTGCACTATTATAAAGTACTCGCTAAGATACTACTATGTTATCAATAAGGGGAAGACCCATCTTATTCTTTGTAAGATTTATAATTTCAGTAACCAAGTATTTTATGATACTCACTATAGTTTCAACTCAATGATAAAATTTCAATTAAGTATCATATACTATAAACAAAATTATATAAAAAAAAATTAAATTTAAGAGTTTTGTATTCCTTTCTTTATATCAGAAGATTAAGTTAAACATTTAAATAATGATTTAATTTATCTGAAATTGTATCAATCTTCAACCAAATTATAATATAATAGGTTGTTATTATCTTTTTTTACCATGTGTAGGGTTATGGTCATTCACAAAATAATAAAAAAATGATGCACAACTACAAAGTGTCTTCCCTAATAGCAAATCTTGTGCTATACTAGTTCCACCAGACCTTCACTTCATTAAAAGCATGGTGAACCTTTTAATATATTGACTTAGACTACCCCTATTCAACATGCATGTTACTATGTCATGACTCTATTTTATTACCACTTGTAATTTAAGTAACGAAAATACACCCTTCTCTTATAGATGTACTCTTCCTAATTTCTAGATTAAAGCATAGTCTATTAGTTTGACAATCAATTAGAATCTTATATTGGTATTGGTTGTTTAGTTAAGTGAATCGGGTTCGATTATGAATTTCATTAATCCAAGCATATAATTCCATGCACATTATCTTGATAATTATAACCAATTATCTTTGAATTGATTATCACTCTAACTCGAGTGATACAATACATACATCATCACAAAATTTTCCCATGCTTAGGAACATCACCTAAGATACTGCTAATTGATTGTCATGCAATCTCATCACTTCATAGTTTGGTCATTGTCCTCAATTTCATTGTCTTCTTAAGTCATACAAATTAAATCTTAACCAAATTAAATATTTAGTATATGGTTATTTTCATCATAGTCAAGGAAAATCATGCTTTCTATCAACAAATCACTATTAAAAATGTGCCTACATGTAACAAGCACCATGTATACCTTGCTTTAGTGAGCATCACAAATAAAGAGTAAGTTTCATACTTGGGTCCATTCCACACTCTAACATTACTTGTCTTTAAGGATTTCTTTCCTTACAATTACTCTTCATACATCTGAACTTTATATAGCATTTATACCTACATGCTACTGATCAATTTTGGCCTCTAGCCCTTTCTAGTTGCATCACTAGCACTCATCAAGTTCCTTCATCTTACTATGAAATAAGTTTATTTGTGGGATGAACATTCTTATCATTTATCATCTGACTTGTAAATCGGTTTCCTTTTTAGTAATAAGTAAATTTCCCCTTAATTGAACATCATAAAAGTTACACCAGGTATGCATTTCTTCTTGCAATTTTGATCTAACCGCTAGGTCATCTACACACAAGGTGGTGGTAGATAATAATCATTTTAGTCACTTACACTCACTACCATTATTCCTTAGTAATAAACTCAATTTGACTTAACAAATCAATGCATAACTAAGCACAAATTGGGTTAATATCACGCCAACCGTTAACAATTCGTCCAAATATCATCATGAGATTTCCATTATCGTTCTAAACTCAATTTCTTTGTTCACAACATAGGCCCTTATGGTATCACTTAGGCTTTCATTATATTATTACTCCATAACATCTTTTATATAGTTCATTAACATTACTTATACTGTATTGTCTCATTTAGCATTCATTTTCACACTTCCATCCACCATTACATTTGCTACAAGTTTTTTTAAAGCACATCATCATTGTTTAACTTAACAAATACTTTATATTATTTGTAAACTCATCATCTATTATCTCATTATCTCATAAACCTTTTATTGCTTACTCCAACTACTCTCTCTTAATTTTATAGAATACATTCAATTTACCACTTACGTAGCATGTTTCATTATGCTTAATCGACTATTACCATTATGTTCTTCCATATACTACATCATATTGTTAGTTCATGCATTTCCAATTCACCTTGAACTCAATTCAAACTCAACATTTAACCTCCTTCCTATTACCTTTCATCCACCATTCTATCCTACTTTAAACGTCATTAAATAACTCAATCATTTGTGTTAATTCCTTTGTAATTGCTTTAATCAACCACCCTTGACCCAACATCATTACTCATTACAAACACAAGCACTAATTTTATTTATATATATTCATCCCCTTAACATATGTCGACCTAATTTATTTATGCATCTTATTCTTTAATCTTACTTATAACATATCCTTTCATTTTTCCATATACTATATCTATTTGCATTCGCTTATGATTGTAATGTCTTCTCTTACTCAACATATTGTACCTCACTCTTTTCATCTCTTGATTACTCAAATCACTAAATACATAATTTTTGCCTACTCATTTTCTTAGCTACATATTTTGTCTTCTTCTTTAACACTCGTCTATTACTTTATTGTTAACTTTTATACCATCCATACTCTACTCTATACACCTCCATTTGTATTTGTTTCTTTATTATAACCCTCAAATATACAAAGATTTATATATATCATTACCTTTGTTATTGCATAATTTCTTATATAATTATTTTGCTATCACTTTTCCCTTATTACTCATCCACTTCTCTTTACACTCACTATCTACTACTTAATTATACACCACTTTGATTACTAGGACATCTCACCCACATACTTCCTTAATTTTCTATCTATTACAGTTTTACATTGCTTATCTTATTGCTTATCTTATTTTTATGTGATTCATTTTATCTTTATAAATCACTATTATTCTCACTTTACCCTCTTACTATAGCATATTTTTAATATACCCAAATTCTTACTTTTTACCATTGCTCATTACCACCTTCTTTTTGTGTACTTCATTCTCTTCGATGAACTTTCCTTTCTACTCTTCCTACTCTTTATATTCATTAACACCCAGTATTGTGTATTGCTTCATACCCCATATACACATATGCTAATATAATCTCTCGTCCTATTTTAACCTACTTTCACTTATCATGTCTTTCATTTATTTATTTATAATACTTTTTACTATAACATTCTCTTTTATTTTCTATCATTTATTTTATATTACAATTTTATACTAATATTTTCATATAAATCATTATAATACCTCTTTTATTTCCTATCATGTATTTTATATCACAAATTTATACTAATATTTTCATATAAATCATTAGAATACCTACCGTATTATACATATCTATGACTTTGCATAATTTTTAATCACATCATTAATATAATTAAATAATTCATATAATTCTACTATTACTAAGTCCTTCTATTAATATTAGATACCACCGCCACTTGTTATATATTTACCTTCCACAATCCCACATTTACAAACACTATAACCCTATATATACCTTTATATTCTATCTTTACTCTTTTATCTTTCTCTTGCACCTCTATTCGTTCTATCAATATATAATATTGTAATTTCTTATTAAGCATTTATTTCACTCTTCCTTATTAGTCTCATCTTTACACCTTTTTTTTTTTTTTTTTAAGTAAAAAAGGGGTAGTACCTTCTATAATATATTAACTCAAAACTTTGGCAAAAATACACAGTATCATAGCTAGAGTTACCAAAAGATGCTACCGGTAACCGGAAACCAGCATTATTGGGTAGAGCTTAGCAGTTTATACAGTAATATGGTCAAGAAAAAGACATCTGTCCTGCCCGTGGGAAACCAGGACAGATGCCATAAGTCCAAAGAGGCATATATCAATTAACACATAAAAACAAGAACATGGAGGGCCCGGCTGCCTAGGCGTCCGGTGACTTGGCGCGTCCATCAGCATTCTCCGATAGGTCAAAGGCTTGCATGCCCATGTGGCACCGATGTGGCACTGGGGTCCTGGATAGCTCTTCGAGGAGCACATCGAGTCTCTGTCCCATAGTGACAGCCCTCTGTTCCAAGTCTGCGACGTGGCTGCGGAGCTCGAACACCAAGGCCAAGTGTTCACTTCTAAGGAAGGGACCTTGCAGTTCGCCACCACCATTCCCATTCTCGCCTTTGCCATTTTCATCCCTTCGCGTCGCCAGCTGCTCTGCATTCTCGTCGGTCATCATCTCCTCCAACTGCTCGGCATATGTGGCCTGTTGGTCGTCGGTCATCAGCTCCTCCAACTGCTCGGCGTCTTTGGCCTGCTGGTCGTCTGTCATCAGCTCCTCCGACCATGGAATTTCTTCCACCATGCATCCAGGGATGTCGTCCATCATAGTCGGGGCGCTGTCGTTGTTCTGTATGGTGAGCATCTCCCCATTGTTTGACTTCTCCATACCAGTCGAGTCCCCAACTGGCGGCTCCTCCTCCAC